>SJXQ01006568.1:547269-647674 GCA_006408695.1 Aepyceros melampus
CTGAAGAATTGATGCTTTTGAACTGTGGTGTTGGAGAAGACTCTTGAGAGTCCCTTGGACTGCAAGGAGATCCAACCAGTCCATTCTGAAGGAGATCAACCCTGGGATTTCTTTGGAAGGAATGATGCTAAAACTGAAGCTCCAGTACTTTGGTCACCTTATGCGAAGAGTTGACTCATTGGAAAAGACCCTGATGCTGGGAGGGATTGGTGGCAGGAGGAGAAGGGGACGACCGAGGATGAGATGGCTGGATGGCATCACGGACTCAATGGACGTGGGTCTGGGTGAACTCCGGGAGTTGGTGATGGACAGGGAGGCCTGGCGTGCTGTGATTCACGGGGTCGCAAAGAGTCGGACACGACTGAGCGACTGAACTGAACTGAACTGAACTGATGCACCAGAATCTATGCTAAGGATTTTTTATTTATGCTTTCTAATTCTAACACGAGCTTTGAAGAAGGAAACAAATGTTACCATCTTAAAAGGAAACAAACTCAGAAATTTTACATAAATTGGAAGGAGGCAGAACACAGGTGTTTAGAGTATAAACTTGAGTTGGACAGACAAGTTTAAAATGTTTTCTTCAGCTAACTGGCAAACTTTCTGTCTCATTTCTACAATCTGTGAAATGCCTCATCATGTTACTGAGGATGGTGTGTGATAATGTTCAGAAGTTCTTAATATAATACTGGATACATGGCAAGCATTTATACAAGGTTGCTCATGTCATGAGTAAGCCAGTACATCAGTATTATGGGAATTTATACTAAAACGTATATATGTCTGATTATAAAGATCACCATCATTGACAAACATATTTATCTACCCTTAAAAACAGTTACTGAAAGTAAACATTTTGATCAGCTATTTCTTAATTAAAATTTAATTCTCTAAATATGAAAGTCATGTTTATGTGTACACTGGTATTGTCAGGCTAAACTGAGAAAACTAATAAACAAATACTTTTCTTCTCTAGTGTTTACCATTGAAAGATATGAGCTTTTAAATATGAGTCAAATTGATGGTCTTGACCCTGTTCTCACATGGAGAGCAGGTGCCCACAGACCACTTTAGTTTTGTATTTTTCTTTCTAGCATAGAAATCACAGGAGAAGAACTCTGATTGCAATTTTTGATGTACTGTGAAGCACTCTTTTATACAGTGGGTTGGCTATTACCCACAGGAGATTAATACATTATAACACCAAATCAGAAATGACATATTCATTTTCACACCAAAAGCATACCAGCAATATTTATTATAAAGAAATGATTGATTTGCTCCAAGGAGAAGCAAATCAATTTACATTTTTACACACAGGCACACACTCTTATAAACTTTCAAAGCTTTAGTATAATTACCTTCTAACACATATTTTCAATGAAATTTATTTTTTAAAAGCAAAAACTAATAGAGAATGTAATTATAGAATGTTTTATATTATTCTGTTAATTAATAAGTTATGAAAATATTCTTTAAGTGGATTTAAGTAAAAAGTGATGTTTTGAAGAAATCATTCCGTCATCATCTGGAATACTGGTCTACTTTTACTTATGCAAAAATCACTCAGCTTGTGACACTCCAATACCATTTTATTTATAGTGGCACATCTCCATGATTCTGCCCATCAGTGACTTGAAATGAAAAATATTCAAGCAAAGATTTATGACTCAATATATTAGCTTTGGAGAATCTGTTTGTACATCATAAATGATAGCATTCTTTTGTATAATAATTGACATGTTTCAGACACAGATGTACCATCTTTTTCAATAACATCTTACCTTATGAATAATTCAAAATTTTCATTTTACCCATTGCTAAATTCTATATCTTCTGAAGTAAATATTAAACCTTGGAAGTTATATAGCAATGTGTGATACTGGGCTTTCTTTCCCTATTCATTAGCAATTTTTATTTTTTAATATGGAGCAGAAGGACAAAGCTATAATCCAGAATATATTTTTTAAAATTCAACAAATACTTCTATGTTCTAAGCACTATATTGTGAAAATTTCAAAATAATCTATGGGTGACTATTCTAATTTTTTTTAAAATTTAGATCAGTTATAATATCAAAACGAAAAACAGAAAAATTAGAAAATTCCAAATGTACATTTATTTATAGAATAAAATTTACACCAAGATTTGAATCGATGAATATGTATTGTTTCCAATCATATTAATCCTATTGTTCAGTGAAATGAGAGAAGTTTTAAGAGTAAGAGGATTGAGGACAGAATGCTCAAATTCCTTTGCACATCTGCAAGTGATCTTGAGACCCCCCCCCCAGTGAAACTGCAGCTGCAGAACGTGAGCGTGTCCATCACAGACCAAATGATTAACTAGTTTTCCATAAATCATAGTGTCAAGGTGGATATTTTAACCAACTGTCCAAAATATTTTGAAATGATATCACATACTGACTTGTCAATTATCTGAAATCATTGTGCTTAATTTTGCAGTTTTCAAGATTCCCTTATTTGCTTTCCTGTAATTTGCTTTCCAGTTATTCTTCTGATATTGAAAAGTTCAAACTACAATAAGAAAAGTACAGTGAGTATACGTGTTTCACATTTAAGAATATTAAGAATACAAGGATGAGGTTTCCCCGGTGGCTCAGTGGTAAAGAGTACCCTTCCAACGCAGAAGACGCAGCCTCCATCCCTGGGTGGGGAAGGTCCCACGTGCTATGGAGCAACGAAGCCCGTGTGCCACAAACTATTGAGCCTGGGCTTTAGAGTCCAGGAACCGCCACTATTGACCCCACTTACTGCAACTACTGAAGCCTAGAGAACAAGAGAAGCCACTGCAGTGAGCAGTCTGCAACCGCAACTAGAGAGAGCCTCTGTTCACAACGACTAGGGAAGAGGAGGCACAGCAACCGAGACTCTGTACAGCCAAAAACAAACGTATAAAGACCCTCAAAAGAGAACACAAGAACGGCCTCAAAGTAAATACGAGAAAAGAACGCAAGCAAGACAATATACATTTCAGATTTTGAAGCACTAATCCCAAGGCAAGAGCTGGAAGATTCCACAGCCATATCAAGGAAGTTAGGCCATTTTATGTATTCTTCCATAGCTCTTTAGCAGCAGAAATGACTAAAAGACATAATGCTAATAGCAGAGAACTGAAGAGGGAAAATATGGAACCTAGCCCAGAACTGAAAGCATTTAGTTTTTGAAAATGCAAGTTTATATAGCTTTGAAGTTTTTATAAAGACTATTTCAAGTCAAATTGCAAAATAATTTATATGCACATAGTTTTTGATAAAACTATAATATTTTCAATGAGCCAATGAACTATGGTCAGTAGGATCATATCTTCTATGATGAAAAGATGGAAAACGTTGAGTTTCTTGAATGTGATAGCTGTGGCAGATGAATTTTTTGAATCAGCCAACACAATAACTCAGAAAAAATAATAATATAAAATTTCAATATCTTTTTTTCCTTGAATTTGTAAGTATAGCCTCATAGTTCATAATTAACCCTCCAACTTAAACTCTAAAAAGTAGTTTAATATTCAAATGCATTTAAGAATATACTGCGTGTATATACCCACTTGGAGATCTGCACTGCTATTTGTACATTAAAGATTTGAGTGGCTCCTCTGTATGGACATATTTTCTGTGTATTTGATAAAATCATAATTGATTACTTGAAAATTCTTCAAATTAAATGATTAACATACTATAAAACTATGACTGTAGGAAACATTTTGAGATATGGTGCCCTGAACCCAACCATCCCACTGATTAAAAAAAAAAAAAAAAAAAAGAGGTATAATATGTTTGATATTTCCATTCTTCCCATTAGATTGGCTCCACTGTTTCCACCCAGCTTCCCAAATAGCTGATCAGCTCTTCATTTTAATTTCAAAATAGCCAAAGATTGGCACCAATAGGAAATCAGAGAATGGGCGAGAGGTCCAGTCCTGGTTACTCTGAGTGTCTCCCCACAGAATCACTACAAATTGGCGGTGTACCTCTCTGTTCAGTTCAGTTCAGTCTCTCAGTCATGTCCAGCTCTTTGCAACCCCATGAATCACAGCACGCCAGGCCTCCCTGTCCATCGCCAACTCCCGGAGTTCACCTAGACTCACGTCCATCGAGTCTGTGATGCCATCCAGCCATCTCATCCTCGGTCGTCCCCTTCTCCTCCTGCCCCCAATCCCTCCCAGCATCAGGGTCTTTTCCAATGAGTCAACTCTTCATATGAGATGGCCAAAGTACTGGAGCTTCAGCTTTAGCATCATTCCTTGCAAAGAAATCCNACTTTTAAACTGGTGAGTTGAAACGCCTTGGCATTTCTTTTATTTACTGAGAAACTGGCATCACAAATATCAGGAAGCAAAATTCACCTAATATATGTCATAGTACATGGTCTAGTAGCTTACTCCTTGGACTTTATCCATGAGAAATGAAATATATGATCATACCAAGACTTTTACATATTAGTAAATATTCATAGCACTTTTGCAAGTATTCATAGCAGCAAAATAAAATTTTGCTATAAATTTTGGCAAAATTATAATCCCCAAAATGTAGAAAAATATGTGTAAATAAGTGAATAGATAAACAACTTGTGGAATATACATAAACAAAATACAAAACAGCAATAAAAATGAAGAAACTATTGATACACCTAATAACATGAATTAATCTCAAGATAGCTGCGTTTTGTTTAAGTAGTCACTCATAAATGTTATGTACAAGTCCATCTATATAACAAGTTCATTGAGTCAATGATGCCATCCAATCATCTCATCATCTATTGCCCTCTTCTCCTACTGCTCTCAGTTTTTCCCGATGGATGGGATGAAAGGGAAGGATAAAGGGACAGAAAGAAGCATCCAAAGTAACCCAAGTAAAATTTTGGAGATTTTTAATTGTGGTGATGGTTTCATTATATATATATATATATATATATATATCCTTCCATATATGTAAAAAACAAATTTTAAATATGTATAGTTTATCATGTCAATTGTGCCTCAGTAAAGATGTAAAATGAAATATTAAGAAAAGACAAAAGTTATCAAAACTGACCTCTTTGCCACAATCCACCTTTTCCTAGACTGATTATCAGAGTCACCTGAGTGTTCTCAGCAGCCTCTACTAGTCATCCTAAGTTGCTTATCATATCATTTAACTTGTGGAAGATTACAATTCTGTATAGAAAAACAGAGGTGTTACAAGGGAAATTATGCCTAGCCAGTTTTTGCCAAATTTTAGAGCATGTTGGGAGAGAAAAAAATAAAAGTAAAATGACCACAATCAATTTAAGAAACAAGTGGTGGGGTTCAAAGTTAAAAAAAAAAAAAATCTTTTGGAGGCTTTTCATAAGAAATAAGAAAAACAAAGGAAGTATTTGCTTTCTTTAAGGATCATATCTCTTTTCCACCAAAAATACCTCTATGATAACGCTTATAAATATTTTATTTTGAACAGTGTAAATTAGACTATCAATTCAGTTCAGTTCATGTCCGACTCTTTGTGACCCCATGAATCGCAGCACGCCAGGCCTCCCTGTCCATCATCAACTCCTGGAGATCACCCAGACCCACACCTATGGAGTCAGTGATGCCATCCAGCCACCTCAGCCATGGTTGTCCACTTCTCCTCCTGCCCCCAATCCCTCCCAGCATCAGAGTCTTTTCCAATGAGTCAACTCTTCGCGTGAGGTGACCACAGTACTGGAGCTTCAGCTTTAGCATCATTCCTTCCAAAGAAATCCCAGGGCTGATCTCCTTCAGAATGATCCCCTTCAGAATGGACTGGTTGGATCTCTTTGCAGTCCAAGGGACTCTCAAGACTCTTCTCCAACACCACATTTCAAAAGCATCAATTCTTCGGTGCTCAGCCTTCTTCACAGTCCAACTCTCACATCCATACATGATCACAGGAAAAACCATAGCCTTGACTAGACGGACCTTAGTCGGCAAAGTAATGTCTCTTCTTTTGAATATGTTATCTAGGTTGGACATAACTTTTCTTCCAAGGAGTAAGCTTCTTTTAATTTCATGGCTGCAGTCACCATCTGCAGTGATTTTGGAGCCCCCCCAAAATAAAGTCTGACACTGTTTCCACTGTTTCCCTGTCTATTTCCCATGAAGTGATGGGACCGGATGCCATGATCTTCATTTTCTGAATGTAGAGCTTTAAGCCAACTGTTTCACTCTCCTTTTTCACTTTCATCAAGAGGCTCTTTAGTTCCTGTTCACTTTCTGCCATAAGGGAGGTGTCATCTGCATATCTAAGGTTATTGATATTTCTCCCGGCAGTCTTGATTCCAGCTTGTGTTTCTTCCAGTCCAGCGTTTCTCATGATGTACTCTGCATAGAAGTTAAATAAGCNTTCCAAAGAAATCCCAGGGCTGATCTCCTTCAGAATGGACTGGTTGGATCTCCTTGCAGTCCAAGGGACTCTCAAGAGTCTTCTCCAACACCACAGTTCAAAAGCATCAATTCTTCGGTGCTCAGCCTTCTTCACAGTCCAACTCTCACATCCATACATGACCACAGGGAAAACCATAGCCTTGACTAGACGGACCTTAGTCGGCAAAGTAATGTCTCTGCTTTTGAATATACTATCTAGGTTGGTCATAACTTTTCTTCCAAGGAGTAAGCGTCTTTTAATTTCATGGCTGCAGTCACCATCTGCAGTGATTTTGGAGCCCCCCAAAATAAAGTCTGACACTGTTTCTACTGTTTCCCCACCTATTTCCCATGAAGTGATGGGACCAGAGGCCATGATCTTCATTTTCTGAATGTTGAGCTTTAAGCCAACTTTTTCACTCTCCTCTTTCGCTTTCAACAAGAGGCTTTTTAGCTCCTCTTCACTTTCTGCCATAAGGGTGGTAGAAATAATTAAAATGAAACATATGTATATTTTAAGGTCAGTTGTAATTTTGTTCTATGTTTCTTTCAGTAGTAGTAATAGATTCTGTAAGATGATCACTTTGAAATTATTAGACTGTTTTAGTCCATATAATTTATTCTTCAAATCTCCTTTGAGATTTATAGAACAACAAAACTTTTTTAGGTTTAGCAAATCATTTGCGTCATTTGCCAGTTTTAAATGTATAGAACAAAATACACAACCTCTTTTTAGCTGTTAGCATTGTCCTGGAATGTGTTGTGCATTCTAACAGGGAGTGAGTTTCCTGCCAATAAAAGTATTCAGCATGGCTAGGTGGGTCACCTGGTGGGCTTACTGGTGAGAGAATTTAAGCAGTGGCTGTGTGGATGGGATATTTTATGATTCTCTGGCACAGCTTATACTTTAAGAAAAAGAACATAATAGATCTAAAAATCCTATACATGAGCAGAATACTATTCTTTAGAGCAAATGTGTAACACTTTAAATCCCCTGAAACATCTTTCAATTATAAAGAAAAGCTGTTTATATATTTAAATTTGGAATTAAAATGTTAATTTTTGGAACAGGTTTTGCCTACAGATTCATCACTTTTGATATATAATTACTCCTCCTGGTGGCTGTTTCTTATAAGAAAGATATTTTATATTTTAAATAATATATTAGTGTTATTAATATTATAGTAATATTAACTTTTGTGAGCTCTTCCTGATTTCATGCCTTTGGCTTTTTCAGTTAAGTCTGATAGACTCTGAATACAAAAACCTGGTTCCAGTCTGTCTTCTGTAAATATAAGAAGGAAATGGATCTCTGAATTATAGAATTGCACATAGTTCTGTTCTTTGCCTGTAAACAGGAGACAATCATACAAAATCTGCATTTGCAGTGATAAAAGATGAAAGCAATCATCCATGTGTAGTTTATAGTATAATGTATTATGGGCTTTCCCTGATAGCCCAGTTGGTAAAGAATCCATCTGCAATGCAGGAGACCCTGGTTCAATTCCTGGGTCGGGAAAATCCACTCGAGAAGGGATAGGCTACCCATTCCAATATTCTTGGGCTTCCCTTGTGTCTCAGCTGGTAAAGAATCTGCCTGCAATGTGGGAGACGTGGGTTTGATCCCTGGGGTTGGGAAGATCCCCTGGAGAAGGAAACAGCTATCCACTCCAGTATTCTGGCCTGGAGAATTCCATGGGGTTGCAAAGAGTTGGACACGACTGACTGACTTTCACTTTCCCTTTTCATAAAGTATTACAAATAGTTTGGGGATAATTTTAGGGGATAATGTTTAGCTGTGACTTCAGTTATACATCTAGATGACAGAAAATATTCATCAGTATCTCCTACGATCCCAGGGTTTCCATTCTGAATTTCTAATTAATTTTTGAACACCTCTACCTGAATATTCTTCAGTACCTTCAACCTATCAGGTATCCAAAATTAAACTCATCCTCTTCCTGTTGATCTGCTTCTAGCATTTATTTATTCTGCTGCAACATGATGTGTCTCTATAGTTTTTTAGGTCTTAGGATGGATGCTGTAGTTAAGTAAGACATTATGCTGGCCAAGGAGAGCTACAGACTCTAGTAGAGGCAAGAATTACAGTATTTCTTGAAAAATATAACATTAAGTTTAAAGGGTTGAGGTATGCTGAGAACAACCATTTTGCACCTGGTTTTATAGAATACTGTGGCTGAGAAGTAATCATCAATATGTCCTTCAGAAAGGGAGACCCAAACAGAGAAAGTTAAATAAAATTTCTAAGACCATAGAGCTAGTAATTGATGAATAATTACTTGAACCAAAGTTTGTGACTTCAAAGAGCATATTCTTAACTTCTGTGCTAATATATTCTCTTTTACTTATAAGGCTTAACCTCAAAGAGAGTTAAGGAAAACACTTTTTATTACCACATACATGTATACTCTAAAATATATTAATAATTTTCACTCTGAATCAAAATGAAAATTTAAATCACATTCTTCATCCTCTGATGAGTAAGTAGAGAAACATGATATTTTATGATAATACTTGCTAAACATCCTAGAATTCTTACTATGTAGGAAGGGCTATGTTTTGCTCTTTATAAAAATTATAGCATTTAAGCACATAGAAATTCAAATAGGTAGGTACAATAACACCTCTTACAGTATAAATGAGAAAACTGAGGTCCAGAAAATTAAAGTGATCTGTCCTAGTCATATAGTGACAAGGCTGGGAACCAACAGAATTGTGTCTGACTCTAAAGCCAGTACACTTGACCACTGTTCTCTATTGACTCCATTTAATAATGGTTTGAATTTAGAATTCTTTTAATAGAACCAGGTTTGACACTTGAAGGAGTAAATACTCAGCTTCATAGCAAAACTATATTATGTCAATTTATCTCTGATTCTAGAAAAATTATGCTAAAACATATCAAGATACATGGAAGACCTTTTGGTTTTGAGATAGAAAAATTCATCCCAATTTTGAGATAACATAAAAGTAGTAGCTCTATACCACATGCTGTGAAGTGACCACTTTCTATAATAAAAATCGATTATTTTTAGAAAAATATATGAGTTTTACTTCAGTTTTTAGTGTGTGCCAGGTGACATGAAATTCTCATTAAGACTTTGAATCAGAATAATACTCAGGTTCCATCATTCAGCAAAGGTGTGAATACTACAATTGCTTTTTTGGTTAGGAATGGAGTATGAGGAAAAGGACCCTGAACAGAGACTCATGAGTGGTTTTTCTAGTAAGTGATGCCAGGTCGTATTCAGTATTCAATAAATATGGAGTAGATAAATAAGTGATATATTTTAAAATTCTTAATATTTTATATCAGTCATGGATGACAAGAGTCAATTGAATTCTACTGAATAAGGTGAGAATAGTCTATTGACTCAGGTCATGAATGGGCTGATTTGGGCTGGGGTTTTTTTTGTTTGTTTGTTTTCCCTTTTGAATAAAGATTTTTTTTTTTCCCATCAAATCAGAAGCCAGATAGATGATTTTCACTTCTCAGGGATCTCCTGGTATTTCTTATATAATCAGGAAGTTGGTTTATATGAATTTTATGGTCTACTCCCAAGCTGAGATTATATGATTCAGTGATTTCCTGATGGAGAGAGAGAAATGCTTTAAAAGAAAAATGGAAAAAACAAAAACAAAAACAAAAACTTGCTCTCTTTTGAGATGAAAGAATCTCAGAATTTTCTTAGTTGAGATTCTGATAATAAATGAATGCTCTAGTACCAAGAGGGACCGTTGCTCTCACGATGCTGAAAGTGCCATAGGGCAATAAGGTGGAGTCAAGAGGAGTGAGCTGCTATTATCAGCCTAGCCCATTTGAGGTTTGCATTATATCCTAGCCAGATGTGTCATCTTTATTAAGAAATAGCTGCTTCCCAGAACAGGACCCTAGAACAGGTTCAAAAGGCTTAATGAATCATGGGAAATATTTCCTTGTAAAATATGATTACATAATATGACCCAGATTCTACTTTACATTTGGTGCATAAACAATTGGTTTAGGCAATTGGATGGTGCATAAACAATTCTTTAGTGCTTTCAAATATATTATATTTGATTCACATGTAAGACTGAGTTGGCTATTACTATCATCTCCACTTTATAGAAGAGGAAATTGGGTTTTAAATAATAACTGGCTTAAGATATTATAACTAGTAAATGTCTGAAATAAGTCTTATAGACAGGTTCTGGGTTCCTCATTTTCTGAAACAGTGCCATTTTCATTCATTGATAAAGTGATTAATGCAGCTATTGAGACCAGCTGTCTTGGCCCTTTACACAGAATCCTCATCAGCTGGAAGCCTGCAGGTCTGTTCCATACTGGATGCAAAGCAAAGAAATCCAGTCATTATCTTTGTTGACTAGGCTAAAGTAGTGATGTATGCTCTATGTTTGAAAATGGCTTTCTTGAGAGCCCCATATTTTGTGGTGGAAGTGGTGCTGATGGAACTAGCTGAATAACTATTGGGAGTATAGTTACTCTTATTTGGAAGTTATTTATTCCAGTTTCTAAAGGAGAAGATCACTGGCATCTTCAAGCACCAGTATAAGGGTCAATGTGGATGTCTTTAAGAATCCCATGGTGCATAAGCTGGACTCTCCCTCATGTTTTGACCATGACTGCTTTGTCTCCAAGTAGGGCTGACCTGAAGAAATCAAGTATAGTTTAATGTATCAAGAGCTCCTCACGCCCAGTATCAGTGGGTTTGCTTAGCTAGTAATATCATCAACTGCACTGACATTTTCCATAGGAAGAGAAGTATTTGCACTTTTCACTATGCCAAATATTAGGAAGTAACTTTCTTATCTTGATCAATATTTCAACAAAACATTCTTCATTTATGATTTTTGCTAAGTGCTGTAAGAAGACTCTCGACAGTGGAAAATGGCGATTTCAAAGAGCTGTTGTGTGGCTCTGTGGTCTATGGCAAGACCATGGGTAAGTGGCAAGGACTGGTAGCTGCTCTTGCCTTTTGAGTTCAGGAACTAGAACCTATTCTCCATAACATTAATGGACATGCTCTCTTTGGCCTGGAAGGGCTGTGCCAAATAGAACTCAAGTTTGTCTTCCCAAAAGTGAATAAAGATTCCAGAATCTATTGATATGAGCTGATATAGGGACGGGGATTATGATGTTGACTACAGCACATGGTGCAGCAGTGTTTAAGAGCTTGAGCTCTGGGGTGGGGTCAAGCAGAACTCTTGTCGACATAACCCTACCATTTCCCATTTATGTTGGACAGTGTATCTGTTATCTGTAAACCTTACTTTTCTTAAGCGAAATAAAAAGCAGATTTATTCATTAACTTATTGTTCTTCTTTTTTTTAGCTCCTATCATGCTTCAGAACTAAATTAGAAGCTAGACTTACCATGATAAATATTATAAACTTTTATTTATATAAATTTATTATTAGGGTTGTTTTGTGAATTAAATGAGATCACTATGTACTTCAAGAGATGGGAATACCAGACCACCTGACCTGCCTCTTAAGAAACCTATACGCAGATCAGGAAACAACAGTTAGAACTGGACATGGAACAACAGACTGGTTCCAAATAGGAAAAGGAGTATGTCAAGGCTGTATATTGTCATCCTGCTTATTTAACTTCTACGCAGAGTACATCATGAGAAATGCTGTGCTGGATGAAGCATAAGCTGGAATCAAGATTGCTGGGAGAAATATCAATAACCTCAGATATGCAGATGACACCACCCTTATGGCAGAAAGTGAAGAGGAGCTAAAAAGCCTCTTGATGAAAGTGAAAGAGGAGAGTGAAAAAGTTGCCTTAAAGCTCAACATTGAGAAAACAAAGGTCATGGCATCTGGTCCCATCACTTCATGGCAAGTGATGGGGAAACAGGGGAAACAGTGTCAGACTTTATTTTTGGGGGCTCCAAAATCACTGCAGATGGTGACTGCAGCCATGAAATTAAAAGACGCTTACTCCTTGGAAGAAAATTTATGACCAACCTAGATAGCATATTCAAAAGCAGAGATGTTACTTTGCCAACAAAGGTCCATCTAGTCAAGGCTATGGTTTTTCCAGTTGTCATGTATGGATGTGAGTTGGACTGTGAAGAAAGCTGAGCACCGAAGAATTGATGCTTTTGAACTGTGGTGTTGGAGAAGACTCTTGAGAGTCCCTTGGACTGCAAGGAGATCCAACCAGTCCATTCTAAAGGAGATCAACCCTGGGATTTCTTTGGAAGGAATGATGCTGAAGCTGCATCATGTATGGATGTGAGAGTTGGACTGTGAAGAAGGCTGAGCGCCGAAGAATTGATGCTTTTGAACTGTGGTGTTGGAGAAGACTCTTGAGAGTCCCTTGGACTGCAAGGAGATCCAACCAGTCCATTCTGAAGGAGATCAACCCTGGGATTTCTTTGGAAGGAATGATGCTGAAGCTGAAACTCCAGTACTTTGGCCACCTCATGCGAAGAGTTGACTCATTGGAAAAGACCCTGATGCTGGGAGGGATTGGGGGCAGGAGGAGAAAGGGACGACCGAGGATGAGATGGCTGGATGGTATCACAGACTCAATGGACGTGAGTCTGAGTGAACTCCGGGAGTTGGTGATGGACAGGGAGGCCTGGCATACTGCGATTCATGGGGTCGCAAAGAGTTGGACACGACTGCGCGACTGAACTGAACTGAAACTGTAAATCAAGAGATCGACAGATGAACAACAATTATGAATAACTCAAACAGAAACTACCTAGGGACTCTGAGATATACACAAGACCAAAGAAGTTTTCTGCTGCCTAGTTGATCCCTGGAAAGAGAGAATAACTTACAATGTTACTCATTCTTAGAACTTTCAGTTGGACGACAGAGCACAGTCAGTCTCCCAGGGGGTGGCTGAAACTGAGAAAGAAAACACAAAGTTTTTTGGCCTGTAGTAACAGGCATCAGATTTCAAAGCAACCACTATCTTTGGAAAGTGAGTAGTTAATCTTGGAGGGTAATGCTGCTGCTGCTGCTAAGTCGCTTCAGTCGTGGCCGACTCTATGCGACTCCATAGACGGCAGCCCAACAGGCTCCTTCATCCCTTGGATTCTCCAGGCAAGAGTACTGGAGTGGGGTGCCATTGCCTTCTCCGCTGGAGAGTAATAGAGCAAGAGAAAAGAAGTAAAAGTGTTAGCTGCTCAGTGGTGTCTGACTCTTTGCAGGACCATGGACTGCAGCCCATCAGGCTCCTCTGTCCATGGGATTCTCCAGGCAAGAATACTGGAGTAAGTAGCCATTACCTTCTCCAGGGGATCTTCCTGACCCAGGGATCAAATCCAGGTGTCCTGCAATGCAGGCAGATTCTTTACCATGTGAGTTATCAGGGTAAACTCCAAATTCTATGTTTACCCTATTCCTAAACCTCTGCATTGAAGTAAGAGACACACAGTATGGGGCAGACTGACAACAACTCTCTAAAGAGAAAAGAACAAAATGGAACATAGCTGTTGCTTAAGAGCAGGGGTTTGTGAGTTGCGTTAAACAGTATTAGCTGCCTGCTATATTGGCACCCCACTCCAGTACTCTTGCCTGGAAAATCCCATGGACGGAGGACCCTGGTGGGCTGTAGTCCATCGCGTTGCTATGAATCAGACACGACTGAGCAACTTCACTTTCTCTTTTCACCTTCATGCACTGGAGAAGGAATTGGCAACCCACTCCAGGGTTCTTGCCTAGAGAATCCCAGGGACAGGGGAGTCTGGTGGGCTGCCATCTCTGGGGTTGCACAGAGTTGGACACGACTGAAGCGACTTAAAAGAAGTAGAATATGAATGATACCAAAACTCTGGAGGAATAATACAAAGTCAGTATCATCCACAATATAATATTTACAGTTCCAGAATACAATCCAAAATTATTAAGTGTATGAAGAACTTGGAAAATATGATCTGTTCTCAAGGAAAATAATAATCATCAGAAATCAATACTGAGATGACCCAGATATTAGATTGTTTAGTCTAGGACTTTGAAGCAAACATTATAACTATGATTGACCAAAAGAGGAATATAAGCTTATATGGGGAGGGAAGAAGGAGGGGGTTCAGGATGGGGAACACGTGTATACCTGTGGCACATTCATGTTAATGTATGGCAAAACCAATTCAATATTGTAAAGTTATTAACTTCCAATTAAAATAAATTTATATTAAAAAATAATAATCTGGCTTGGAATTTTAAAAAAAAGCTTATAATAAATGAAATGATACTTGTCAGCGGAAAGTAGAAACAATGAAAGGAATCAAATGCAAACTTTAGAAGTGAAAAATACAATATCTAACCCTGGTTAGATATTAAAACCCAGTATAGTCCTAATAGACTAGAGAGAATTTTTTTAAAAGAATCACTAGAAAGAAATATAGATTAATAGAAGATATCTAATCTGAAGAAAAGGGGAGAAAATGATGAAAGAAAAAGGAACAGAACTTTAGAGAAAAACAGCATTAAAAAAGCAAAATCATTTAGTGTGTGCATGATTATAATCCCACAGAGTTGAAAGACACTTGAAAAATACTTGAACAAATATTGGCCTGAAAATTTCCCACTTTTGGTGAAAGACATATATTTACAGATGCAATAGTGTTGGTCAAATTCAAACTGATAAATATAAAGAAAGCATAACTAGATGGCTACTGAAAACTAGAGATAAAGAGAAAAGTCTCGAAGCAGACAGAGAAGGACAAAGTACATTCAGGGGCAAAATAATTAGAATGATACAAAATTTCTAATCAGAAATGCTAGAAAACAGAAGACAGCAAAATGACATATTTGAAATGTTGAAAGAAAATCTTGCCCACCTGGAATTTCATATCTATACAAATATCTTTCAATAATAATAGTGTGACATTTTTAGAGAAAATAAAAATAAGTTAACCATATGCAGATCCCAAATATAAGGAATGTTAAAAGATACTCTTCAGGTTGGAGGGATATGTAATGATAAAGAACAGTATCCTCAGAAATGAATGAAGAACATCAGAAATGGTAAATATTGAAATAAATTTAAAATACTATTTTTTCTTTCTTAGTTTTAAAATATATGTGAATATTTTACAAAAATATTACAAATTCTGATTGTTAAAATGTGTCTATTTGTAACATATGACACAGCAGCATAAAAATAAGAGATATAACCAATTAAAATTTTTCTGCATTGTATGCATAAAAATGCATTTTGTGAACTGATAAAACAGTAATTCAAAATATACTGAAACACTGAGGAAGTGTTATCCCTAGAATAATCTCTAAAACAAAGCAAAAATTAACAATCTAATACATAAATTGCAATAAAATAATTTTTTAAATATCAAAAGTATATAAAAGAGGATAAGGAATTTTAAAAAAGGAACAAAAATAAATGGGACAAATAGAAAAAAATATTAAACTTAAATCCAACTATATTAATGACTTAATTAATAAACTAAACATTTCAATGAAAAGATTAAAATGTCAGAAGTGATTAAAAATAAACTCTATACTATATGAGATATATTATATATATAAAAACACAGGTTAAAAATAAATGAATAAAAATATAGATATGATGCAAATAGTATGTATTAGAAAGCTAAAATGGTTATATAAGTAACAGATAAAATAGACTTGGGGCAAATGAATTATATAAATGAGATATACATTTAACACTGATAAAAGAATCAGGAACATTAAGCAATCAGAAATTTATATTCGGTTAATAACAGAACATTAAAATCATGAAGCAAAGACAGACAGAACCAAGCAAAGAGACAATTTCACAAACACTGCTAAGTTTTTTAGCATCTTTAATTCAGAAATTGACAGTACTAGACATAACAGACTCAGTAAAGGCACAAGTGATCTGGACATTATCTCACTACCATGATTTAACTGATATTTGTAGAACGGTGGTGTTAGTGGTAAAGAACCTTCTTGCCAATGCAGGAGACATAAGAGATGCAGGTTCGATCCCCGTATTGTGAAGATCTCCTGGAGGAGAGTGTGGCAACCCACTCCAGCAGCCTTGACTGGAGAATCCTCATGCACGAGGAGCCGGGCAGGCTACAGTCCAGAGAGCTGCAAAGAGTCAGACACGACTGAAGTGACTCAGTAGGCACATACACACAGAATATGTGCAATGGTTTTAGTTTACTCATTCTTCACAAATGCAAGTAACATATCACCAAGATAAAATATATATAGCCCTACAAAAAAATTAAGTAAAATTCAAAGAATTCAAATCTTTGATTTTGAATTCAACACATGGTGTATTCTCTAATGTCAATACAATTAAATTAGAAATCAAAATTATAAAATAGGAAAACACAAATATTTAGAAATAATGCAAAATAGTTTTAGATAATCTGTATAAAGCACAAAGGAATTAGAAACTATTTAAACTAAATAATTAAATTCAGCATATCTAGTTTTGTAAGATGAAGCAAAAGTGTGACTTAGAAGGGAACGTATGATTTTAATTGCTTATACTAAAAGGAAGAAAGGTCTATAAAATCAACCCCAAGTTTTCCAGAGGCTGGACTTTATGTAAAGACTGGAAGGATATGAGGTCAGGAAACTTACAGGTTCCAGATTAGATAGGGTACCACTAAGCTGGTAAGGAGTTGAATTTTACACTGAATCCCCTGGGGAATCATTGCAGGATTCTAGTAGGGAAAAAGAGGGACCAGATTTTGCATTTTAAAAAGATTATTCTGAAAGTAGTATGAATTATGAACTCATTTTAGAACCATTCAGAGCAAGGGGAATAGATATCAGGAGGCCACTGTAATAATCTGTGCACAAAAGGACAAAATTCTACTAGAATGCAGTCTAAGGAAACTGAGAAAAATCACTGGTGTCTGGATTATTAAAGAGGTAGCAGCAAAAGGATTTGGTGAGTGGTTACATGTTGATAGTGAACAAAGCAATGGACCTAGTTTGGCTTTGATGTAACTGGGAAAGCAGGAATAGCACCAATAGTCACGAGTAGAGAAAACAAAGTTGAAACTAGAGGGTACAAGTAAAAATAGACTGTAATTTTCAGAGACCTCATATCAATTTTAGATATTGAGCTTGTTTCTTTTCTCTATTTTTAATTTCTATTCCATTGATCTCTACTCTTAATATTTAATCCTGTGTGTGTGTGTGTTGGGTTTACTTGTCCTATTTCAAAGCAATTTTGATTCAACATTTTAATATTGAGATAAGATTTATAGAAGATAAGATTTATATATTGTCTTCTTTGAGTAGACAATGCAATGGGGAAGATAGTAGACCTGTAAGAAGTTGACTGAAGGCAGGAGGAGAAGGGGGTGACAGAGGATGAGATGGTTGGATGGCATCACAGACTCAATGGATATGAGTTTGAGTGAACTCCAGGAGTTGGTGATGGACAGGGAGGCCTGGCGTGCTGTGGTCCATGGGGTCGCAAAGAGCTGGACACGACCGAGGGACTGAACTGAACTGAACTAAAAAAGTTTGAAGCTAGTTGTAAAAGGTAGCATATGGGATCATTTTACCTTTGGAAATACTGAAGACCTTTCTCTTTTAGATGGGGAAACAGTAGAAACAGTGTCAGACTTTGTTTTTTTTGGGCTCCAAAATCACTGCAGATGGTGACTGCAGCCATGAAATTAAAAGGCGCTTACTCCTTGGAAGAAAAGTTATGACCAACCTAGATAGTATATTCAAAGCAGAGACATTACTTTGCCGACTAAGGTCCGTCTAGTCAAGGCTATGGTTTTTCCTGTGGTCATGTATGGATGTGAGAGTTGGACTGTGAAGAAGGCTGAGCGCCGAAGAATTGATGCTTTTGAACTGTGGTGTTGGAGAAGACTCTTGAGAGTCCCTTGGACTGCAAGGAGATCCAACCAGTCCATTCTGAAGGAGATCAACCCTGGGATTTCTTTGGAAGGAATGATGCTAAAACTGAAGCTCCAGTACTTTGGGCACCTTATGCGAAGAGTTGACTCATTGGAAAAGACCCTGATGCTGGGAGGGATTGGGGGCAGGAGGAGAAAGGGACGACCGAGGATGAGATGGCTGGATGGCATCACGGACTCAATGGACGTGAGTCTGAGTGAACTCCGGGAGTTGGTGATGGACAGGGAGGCCTGGCGTGCTGCGATTCATGAGGTCGCAAAGAGTCGGACATGACTGCGCGACTGAACTGAACTGAACTGAACTTTCTCTTTTAGAGATGGCTAAAAGAAACGTCAGCGTGTAATGCAATAGTGCTTATCACTGTAGAAGGAATCAGCATCAAATGGGGTTGTTACTAGGTTGTGCTGTTTGGAAAATCTTGATATTCATAGGCTTAGTCTACTCTTCATCATTTCCCAGGCAAGAAATTTTCATATCTGAGATAGATTCTGCCTCAGAATAACTGTAGAATACTCATCTAAAGTTAGCATGCCTCTTATCAGAAATCAAAAAGCATAAAAAACATTTTTCCAAGAATCTGAGAAAACAGTATGCTGTAAAATGTCTCACATTCGTAAGTTCTGTAATAAACTAAATTACTGACTCTGTAGCAACCAAAAATAGCATGATTATATCTTCTAATAATTTTTCACTCTTCATCACGTTTGACTTTTACTACATTTGATACTGTTGACCGAGTTCTCTTTCTTCAAACTTTACTCACATAGTTTTCCTAATGTATCTCTTGACTCGAGAATTCCTCTGTGTTCCTTACACTCTCATGATTTCAGTAATTGGTATAAAATATGTATCTTCTCAAAATACAATTTTCCTGAATCTCAAATCATTGTATCCTACTCTGTGATGAACATCTCTACCCAGATGCTCCACAGGACCTCAGTTCAACTTCTGACATTCAAACGACTCTCACAGACCTTTTCCTCTCAGCCGTCTGGATCCATCTAATCAATATAAGCAACATCAACCACACAGTCTTTCAAAAACCGAGGGCTATCTGTAAAGCCTCCTCACCTCAGCATTCAGTTCACAAGCTCTGTTTGCTTTATCGCTGACGTATATCTGGGACTTGGCGCTTCTTTGCGTTTGACTGGTCCTCATCTAGCGCTGAAGCTGCCCTAACAGTGGACTCAACTCTTCCAAATCCATCTTTTTTCAGACATTATTGTTATTCATTAAAAATACATCATATGCGTGTGCACACAGATATGCATACACATATGTATACATATATACACATTCATTAATGTTTCATTGTTAACTTAAGTCTTTCTGTGACTCTCCATGGCACAGCGAATGTAGTCCTGTTTATGGCGCTAGGTTAGTGGTGGGTAAGTAGTTTTAGAATGAATGATGGTATCACCGACTCAATGGACATGAGTTTGAGCAAGCTCCAGGAGACGGTGAAGGACAGGGAGTCACAAAGAGTCGGACACTACTGAGGCCCTGAAGAACAAGAAGCAGTTTTACAGTGAAGGACGATTCAACAAACAGACAAGATGAACAGTTAGTGGTGATCATGGACACTTACAAAGGCGTTACCACTATCCAATCATGACGTCATGATCTGAATATAATCACTTGTCTGTTATCATTTATTGAGTATAGATATTAGCCTGGCCTTCTTCTAGATATGAGAATGCTCTAACTAGCAAGGCAAAATCCATGCTTTAAATTAATTAGACAAGGAGGCCATTAGCCTTTATAAGCAAACAGAAACCTAAGTCTGCAATGTCTACAGGTTGAGACAACAAAACCTAAGGACAACCAGTCACAAAGAGCCAACTAGGCTTCAAACGTAAGACAACCTCATAAGCTATGCCTAGTCAAATAATGTAATTGCTTTGCTTTCAACTCATCTCTACAGAAGTTTTCCCACTAACTCCTGTGAGTGGAGAGGCTCCTAACCAATTCCAGTCTAGGCCTGGCACTGCCCCATTCAAATAGGTATTGGCTCCAATAGACTCTTACAAATCTAATGAGCCTCCATTTGTCTTTAAACATGCTCTTATTGTGCTTACATTCTTATATAAGCAAAGAAGTAATTAATTTCAAAGCAGTGATATAGTTTCTAAAAATATAAAGCAAGTCCATTGAAGATAGGAAATTGGGTTGGTTTTTAACTACAGTAATCAAAAAGTAGGTCTCCCAGAAGATGACATTTGATCTGATATATAAATCCTGAGAATAATGAGATTAATATCTTAATAATGGAGTTATAATTTCATAAGCAGACAGCCAATGCCCATTAATGAGAATAATTATAAAGCATTTGAAGAACAGGAAAAAGAAAAGTATAACTGCAAAATAGATGAAGAAAAGTGGTAGGAAATGAGCTTGGTGAACAAAGTAGGTATCCAATGGTAAGTCCAATAATATTATGCTTCTATCTCCCATACCTATGAGAGTAACTTATTACTATGATATTCTGTGACTTGTCTTTATCATTATATACCAACTGTTCCAAATTAATACAAGGAAAAGCCAATCTAATAGATTTATACTCACTTTTGTGTAGTTTCCAAGAAGAAACCATTTTGATTTAGTACATTTTCCTAATCGTTTCTTATATGTTTTCCTTGACCTTATTCTCATTAAATTTTCCTTTTGCTCCTCATGGTTTTCCATGATAAATCTTTATCTTTAGTAAAAGACCTGGGATTCCCTTGAAAGTCAGTTAGTCAGTTCAGTCATTCAGTCATGTCCAATTCCTTGCAACCCTATGAACCGCATCACGCCAGGCCTCCCTCTCCATCACCAACTCCCAGAGTCTACCCAAACCCATGTCCATTGAGTCAGTGATGCCATCCAACCACTCATCCTTTGTTGTCCCCTTCTCCTCCTGCCCTCAATCTTTCCCAGCATCAGGGTCTTTTCAAATGAATCAGCTCTCCACATCAGGTGGCCAAAGTACTGGAGTTTCAGCTTCAACATCAGTCCCTGCAATGAACACTCAGGACTGATCTCTTTTAGGATGGACTGGTTGGATCTCCTTGCAGTCCAAGGGACTCTCAAGAGTCTTCTCCAACACCACAGTTCAAAAGCATCAATTTGGCACTCAGCTTCCTTTTTTTTATTTTTTTAAATATAAATTTATTTATTTTAATTGGAGGTTAATTACTTTACATTATTGTATCGGTTTTGCCATACATCAACATGAATCCGCCACAGGTATACACGTGTTCCCCATCCTGAACCAGCCCCCCTCCTCCCTCCCCGTACTATCCCTCTTTAAAGACCAACTCTCACATCCACACATGACTACTAGAAAAACCATAACCTTGACTTGATGGACCTTTGTTGACAAAGTAATGTCTCTGTTTTTTAATATGTTATCTAGGTTGGTCATAACTTTCCTTCCAAGGACTAAGCATCTTTCAATTTCATGGCTGAAATCACCATCTGCAGTGATTTTGGAGCCCCAAAAATAAAGTCAGCCACTGTTTTCACTGTTTCCCCATCTATTTCCCATGAAATGATGGGACCAGATGCCATGATCTTAGTTTTCTGAATATTCAGCTTTAAGCCAACCCTTTCACTCTCCTCTTTCACTTTCATCAAGTGGCAGTTTAGTTCCTCTTCACTTTCTCCATAAAGGTGGTGTCATCTGCATATCTGAGGTTATATTTCTTCCAGCAATCTCGATTCCAGCGTTTGCTTCTTCCAGCCCAGCGTTTCTCATGATGTACTCTGCATAGAAGTTAAATAAGCAGAGTCACAATATACAGCCTTGACGTACTCTTTTTCCTATTTGGAACCAGTCGGTTGTTCCATGTCCAGTTCTAACTGTTTCTTCCTGACCTGCGTACAGGTTCCTCAAGATACAAATAATTAACACTGCTTAAGGAATTTCCAGTCTTAGTATATGTATCTTAATTAGACTCCCAAATAAAAGCTGAGGAAAACAGTCTTATTGGTAGAAAATCATTCATGTCTCCTAAGCGATGTCTCTTAGCTTACATGCGTGCATGCTCAATCGTGTGTGACTCTTTGTGAAACCATGGACTGTAGCCCACCAGGGCCCTCTGTCCTTGGAAATTTCCAGGCAACAATACTGGATTAAGTTGCCATTTCCTACTCCAGGATATCTTTCCAATCAAGGATTGAACCCACTTCTCCTATGTCTGCTGCCTTGTAGGAGGATTCTTTACCACCTAAAAATGAGCCCCAAGTAATGGAGACCTGAGCCAGTTGTGAGCATTAACAGAGAACAAGCCTGATATGAGCACTGAGATAATCCGTGTTACCATGGGTCATGCCAAATTTAAGCATTAAAGTAATAATGTATCTCTGACAATGTTTATGTATACCATTTTGCATAAAGCCTCCTAAGCTTTCTAGTATAAAGTTATTAAATAAAAAAGCATAGATTTATATATATATATATATTTTTAAATATATTTTAAAAATACATTTTAAAACTACATTAAACAGACACCAGAACTGTCTCAAGGAATTAAGATGTTAGCTTTTAAAACAGTGGCAATGTAGGAGATTAGGATGAGTAGTTAAATTTGACCATAATCCTTGAATCTTTTTATGTAGCAAACTTAACACTTTGGCCCCGGGAGTATCTTACTTGATACAACCTGGCATCTAACCAAAAGTCACCTTACACTGAGTTATTTGAGTAAATTACTGGGGGACCTTGAGATTTGTGAATTAGAAATTGTGTGTGTGCTTAATTCAAGCCACAATCATTAAGATTATATATCACCCAATCCAATGTTACTGAGATGTGAATGCTGCTGGACCACATGTCCTTGATAATTTGCTGAAATATCTTCAATTCAGCAGTTTAGAGGTTTCTTGCTAAGAAAACTGTTCTCCTTCATATAACACCTCCTTTCTCACTTTTCCTTTTATTTCAAAGTCTATGAATAAAGCATACGGAGGAAAAAAAAAAACATTCACAAATCTCCATGTGGACAATTAGGAGTTAATTGATTTACATGTGTCTCATTCAATATATAGCTTCTAAAATACATGTGTGACTACATCCCAAAAGTCTGCCTGAAATGTAATATGATAAGAAAATGTACTGTACAATACCCAATAAATGGAAAAGGATGGAAAATAAATACTACCTGAAACAGCTATATTTCACAAAGACATTTGTATGGAACTTTTTCAAATGTAAAACAGCTCTCTTTTAGACCTGATTACTCCTTCTGGATGCTAGTAATCTCCTGAATAGCAGCTTTTGCTTCTTAATAATGACCATCCCAAGTCTTTTGTTCAGTTCTTCTATTCTCAAACACAATGTTCAGAATCTCAAGGTTGACTGTTTCATGAATGATTCAAAATGATCTGTTCCTGAATTGCCATTTGCAACCCAGGGGTGGGTTACCATTCAAACTCCTTCACTGGGAAGCTCACCAGAATATGTATGAAAGGGAGCCAAGATTCTGGGCTTCCTTTTTTTTCCTAACAGTGAGATTGTGAGAGAAAGAAAGATACTGGACTCTGAATGGATGAATTTTCTTATAGAGGAAAGCTTTCTGCCACCAGTAGGTCATGAGGATTTTATATAAACAATCCCACTCCTTGGTATTCATATCCCTCCCCCCCAGATTCTCTTCTATGAAAAATTCCCTGTCAAGTGTCTCTGTATGATCATTTTCTCAACCAAGTGTCTCTAGTTGCAGGCCCAAGCTCAGCAGCTGTAAAAAGAACTTACTGCAGAAGAAACCATTTCCAATAAAAGCATCAGGATTTGAGTGGACTGGCCAAGCCAATTTCTGTTTTGCATAACTGTTCAGGTTCAAACTGTTCTTTCCTATTTTTTTCCCCTAATAGATTGAAAGACTCCTTTTTACTGCTGAGCTAGAGCAATACAATCCAATAAAAACAGTCAAGTGTCTTTCTATACAAGCTTGTATTTCCTTTTCCATTAAGGTTATTTGGGAAATAAAAGAAAGTTATAAGTCAAAGAAAACTAGTAGGTCTTCTTCCTCAGCCTCTTCAATCCTAGTTAGTCTCATAGTCTTTAGTTGAAACAGTTTAATGAAATTCACTGTAATAAACTTTTATTAAGCATTTGATACCTGGACTTGAATAGCATAAAACACAGACTTTCATTTGACCATTTAAAATAACCAGGACTATTTCAGGGAAAAAAAATCATTTCGGTTAGACTTAAAAATAAAGCTAAAAATGAAAGGAAAAGAAAAGAGCTTTATATTATTAGGATGCTGAGAGGTATCACAGAACTAGAAGTAGAGTTCACAGGTAAAGACCCGTGAAGGCCAAGAGGTCACTTCAATCTAAAAGAATATTGTGTCAAGCACTTTGAATGACTTCAGAATTTTCTTCCCCCTCTTTGTTTCTCTATGTTAGATATTTTTTTTCTCCTGAGGATCAGCCTCTTTTGAAGGGGAAAAAAATATTGCTTTGATACCTGTATGGATTTACCTGTTTTATCTCATTGTCCCAGGGAAGGGATTGATTGGCTTATCTATGGTCAGACACGCATAAAATTTAAACCAGAGGCAAGCGAGTCAAGCAAAGATAGCACAGCTCCTATGGGGAAGTTATGATTGACAGAAAGAGGTGGTCCCTCTCTGAGGGTCGTATTATTGGTTTCCATGGATATCTAGAGAGCAAGCAGTGATAGGTGTTCATCAAATGTTAAAATATTAGCAGTCCATCCAAAGATATATTTGAAGTACAGTTTAAAATTAAATGTAATTGATGACGGGGGGGAAAACAAGAGGAAGAGATAGTTAGGGAGTATGGGATTGACACACACCGCTGTATTTAAAAGGATCACCAACTAGGACCTACTGTACAGCATAGGGAACTCTGCTCAGTGTTACATGACAGCTGGATGGGGGAGGTTTGGGGGCAGAATGGCTGAGTCCCTTTGCTATCCACCTGAAACTATCACAAAATTGTTAATCTCTATACTCCAATGTAAAATAATAATAAAGTTTTAAAAACTCAAAACAAATGTAAATGAAAAAACAGCAAGCCCAAACCTACATGATAGTACAAAAGCAGTTCTTAGGGGGTAACTTTATTAATAGGTTCTGGATATCTAATGCATAGTAATGTGATCATGGTAATAGTAACAACACTCTTTTTGCACTTTAAAGTTGCTGGTACAAGATATTAAATGTTCTCACCACAAAAAATAAATTATTACATGACCTGGTGGAGATGTCAGTTAATGCAGCAGTGCAATTTGTACTTCAAAGGGTAAAGGTAGTAAATGAACATGTTATACACCTTAAGGAGAAGAAGGCAACAGAGGATGAGATGATTAGATGACATCACTGACTCAGTTGGACATGATGTTGAGCAAACTCCAGGAGATAGTGAAGGACAGGGAAGTCTGGTGTGCCAAGTCCATGGGGTCACAAAAAATCAGACATAACTTAGTGACTTAGTGACCAGACAACAACAACATACTCCTTAAACTTACACCATGGTATATGTCAATTACATCTTCATTAAAATAAAATTAAATTTGATAAATGAAATAAAATTAAGTGAACCAAAAAGAAAAAAAGATTTGCAAAGTTAATCAAATCAACAATTACAGTTCGTTTTCTCTGGAGACTGATTTTACCTTAACAGTATATTTCACAGCCCAGATGACAATTATCAATGGTATGAACTTTCAAGGTGTTTGTTCTCATTCTTTGCATTGTAGCAACACATGTAGTAGGTGTATTCCTGAGACATGTAAGCAAAATAAGTCTTACCTCTAAATGGTGCATTTGGGAACTTCAGAAATTATTTTGATAACAACAGTAATCAAAATTTATATAACTTATAACTATTTTTTTAGTTTGAATCCATATGTATCACTTATTGGCTTGTGATCTGAACTTCTCTCACTCTTTTATTCACTATCTATGTAATAAATATAGCAATACCATCAGCCTCATAGGTAGGCATGTTAAATAAGATAGCATATTGTAAGGCAATGAGAACTCTGGCATGGAGTAAGCTCACAATAAGTGTTATTAGCTCTGATAGCTATTATACTAAGACAATGATGATAGCGATGAAACAGTCACATATCTGCTTAAAATTTGATATTTCAACTTACCTCCAAGTAAAAACAAGAAACCTAAAACATCTGTTAGATTTATTTTGCTTTAATTTATACGTGTATTCACAAAGACACCATTAGCTGAATTTGTTAAAAAGCAGGCCTACATGAAGGAAAACATTTTTAAATTCTTTGATTAAAATCACAATGCTCAGGAGAATTTGTAATGATAAACATTTATATTTGAACAAAAGTCTCCATGACTGAAGTAGTGTTGGGACAACTAAACATACTTCTTCTTTGCCCCATAAATAGAGATTTTATATATGTGGAGCTCTAGAGAGCATGTGTGTGTTGTTATTTTTATTTTTTGTTGTTTTTGTATTTTATTTTTTATTTTTACATTATTTTACTTTACATTACTGTATTGGTTTTGCCATACATTGACATTAATCCATCTCAGGTGTTCATGAATTCCCAATCCTGAACGCCCCCCCCCCCCCCCACCCACCCCATATCAACTCTCTGGATCATCCCCATGCACCAGTCCCAAGCATCCTATATTCTGTATTGAACATATACTGGTGATTCATTTCTTACATGATGGTATACATGTTTCAGTGCCATTCTCCCAAATCATCCCACCCTACATGTATAGAATGTAGCCATTCTCCCAAATTATCCCACCCTACATGTATAGAATGTGTTAGTATACTGTATTGGTGTTTTTCTTTCTGGCTTACTTCACTCTGTATAATTGGCTCCAGTTTCATCCATCTCATTGGTACTGATTCAAATTTATTCTTTTTAATGACTAAGTAATACTCCTTTGTGTATATGTACCACCGCTTTCTTATCCATTCATCTGCTGATGGACATCTAGGTTGTTTCCATGTCCTGGCTATTATAAACAGTGCTGCAATGAACATTGGGGTACATGTGTCTTTTCAATTCTGGTTTCCTCGGTGTGTATGTCCAGCAGTAGGATTGCTGGGTCATATGGCAGTACTATTTGCAATTTTAAAAGGAATCTCCACACTGTTTTCCATAGTGGCTGCACTAGTTTTCATTCCCACCAACAGTGTAAGAGAGTTCCCTTTTCTCCACACCCTCTCCAGCATTTATTGCTTGCAGACTTTTGGATCAGAGCCATTCTGACTGGTGTGAAATGGTACCTCATTGTGGTCTTGATTTGCATTTTTCTGATAATAAGTGATGTTGAGCATCTTTTCATGTGTTTGTTAGCCATCCATATGTCTTCTTTGGAGAAATGTCTATTTAGTTCTTTGGCCCATTTTTTGATTAAGTTGTTTATTTTTCTGGAATTGAGCTGCATAAGCTGCTTGTATATTTTTGAGATTAGTTGTTTGTTAGTTGCTTCATTTGCTATTATTTTTTCCCATTCAGAAGGCTGTCTTTTCACCTTGCTTATAGTTTCCTTTGTTGTGCAGAAGCTTTTAATTTTAATTAGATCCCAGGAATCATTTTCTATTTACAGCCAATTCCCAATACTAACAGCAGTTGATTTTAACAGGTCGTTATGAATTCTGCTAATTGTCAATCATCAGAAAGCATTTCATATATATCTGGAAGAAATAGGAGAGACCCCAAAATTCTATGTCTTCAGAAAATTTTTGTAACACATTGAGAACCATTGTGTGTCAATCATCTGGATCTGAATATAGCTGCAGAAGAAAATCAAGTGATACAGATGGAGAAATTATTTAAATGAAGAGTGGAAGTTGAATAGGTCATCACTGCCTATGTGAGAGTTCAGAATGTAGAATGAGAATGAAGAATATTTACAATAAGGAAATAAATACTATAAGTGGAGGTTTGAGTGCAGAATCAAGCAAGATAGCTGTAATTAGGCTCACTCAAATGTAAGTAAATTGTGCATGCTCACATATTGTGGGAAACTGACTTGACTTTATGGAAAAGTATTAAGTAAAAATGTTTTAAAAAATAGAGGAGTTTTGAATCAATTAAGTAATGGGAGCAACTGAGATTTATTCTAAAACTGATTGATTTCTAGTACTGAGAACCAGTTTGATTAGAGAGAATTCTGGAGGCAGACAAGTGAAGAAAATATTTAGATCTGAGTATAATGACACAGACTAAGGTATTATGTTGCTATTCTGTATCTTCCTATCAGCAACTGTAATAATAGCAATTTCAATATGAGATTGATTTTTTTCACATGCTATATTCATGTTCCAAAGAATGCAAGACAAAGATTACTTCACCTAAATATGACCTTTGTTTCTAGGAAGATTCACCCCCTAAGTTATTTCATCCTTTTTAAACTTGTCAGCCCTGATGAGAAACATTAAAATAAATAAATAAAAACCTAAATACTCTTACAAATCTTTCTATTAAACCACAGAAACTCTTCATTTGCTTAGTGTGTTCTCAGTCACACAGTTGTGCCCAACTTTCTGCAGTCCTGTGAACTATAACCCGCTAGCCTCCTCCGTCCATGGGATTTTCCATGCAAGATTACTGGAGCGGGTTTCCATTTCCTCTTCCAGGGCAATCTTTCCGACCCAGGGATGGAACCTATGACTTGTGTCTCCAGCATCAGCAGGCAGATTCTTCACCACTAGTGCCATCTGGGAAGACCAGTCTGCCTAATACTTTCCTCATGAAAATACCCTGGATGATTTCAGTTTTTCCTAATCAAAACACCCTACGTGAGGTCAAGCTCCTCCAATCATGAGTATCCAGAAGCCATCTTTTCAGTATGTGAAATA
Organism: Aepyceros melampus; assembly: GCA_006408695.1. Classification (NCBI taxonomy): domain Eukaryota; kingdom Metazoa; phylum Chordata; class Mammalia; order Artiodactyla; family Bovidae; genus Aepyceros; species Aepyceros melampus. The sequence goes on from SJXQ01006568.1 coordinate 576,352, forward strand.
ATATGAGAAAGCCCAGAAGGCAAAGATATGAGAAGTATGAGTAAATAAATGTCAGACTTAAAGCTAGAAAATTGACAAAATGATGTGACTCGATTAAACAATATTACTCTAGATGAAAATTAAAAGTGAAAGTGTAGTCACTCAGTCGTGTCAGGCTCTTTGTGACCCTGTGGACTTTAGCCCACCATGGCTTTCTGTCAATAGAAGTCTCCAGGCAAGGTAATAGAGTGGCTAGCATTCCCTCCTCTAGAGGATTTTGCTTACCTAGAGATCAAACTCAGGTCTTCTGCATTGCAGGCAGATTCTTTACTGTCTGACCCACCAGGGAAGCCTCATTACTCTAGATACATTAAGCTAGAGTTTATTAATTTAATTACCTTCTTCAATATAAGCAAAAACTGAGACAAACTATTTTAAATTGTTTGCAACCTTTTTTTCAAATGAGAAGACCGCATGTTTCATTCAAAGATTCATTCAATAAACAATTCTTTGTGCCTCCTAAGATTATGATAATACATTTTAAAGTTAAATACTAAATTAAATATGTAAATAAGCATAGTTGTTGCACCAACACTTTAGTAAATAATATACACAACCAATGATATGATCATAATATAATTATCATTTGTAATATAGGGCTTCATCGAAATAGGAAGTACAAAGAGGGATTCATAATAGCCTGACTGGGTAGAGAATAATGATTTTGTTTCAATTATGCCACCTTTTATTATAAAAGCAATTTGTTATGCATTGCAGTCATCCTCTTAAGGAGCCAATGAATTTAACCACTGTAGTAATACCATGTCCTTTAACAAGTAACACATAATTTCATGGTAAAGATCAGGGTAACAAGGTGAGTAACAAGGCTTCTTGTCACTTATTGGATGAATACAAAGCATACAAACCAAAGTGAAATCGAGCTTCAAATTTCTCCTTTCAAATAATTATGTTTAAGAACCAACTTTGCTAACATTTTTACTAAAGTTTAAAGATGAAGGGGCCTATAGCAGTAAATATCTAAAGACTAAATCTGTGTATCACGTGCTTCTATTTAGCATCTCTTTTAAGAGTTATAGTTGTGAATAAGCTTAGTTCTTGTATTCAATTCCAATGTGGCAATCACAAGTGAGTTTGTCCTATTTTATGTTTAATTCAATGCGAAAACTCTAAAACTATAAATAACAGCTGGGAAGTTCAGCACAGAAATTTTTGTTCCTTATTTTTATTAGCATGACCTTATAATGTAGGCTTACTAAAGAATTATTGTTTGTTAATTATGTACAAGTGAGTTATCATGGATATATTTATTTAAGTTTAGGGGGTGAATAGCTTGATTTATAATTGCTTAGTCTTAAAATATATGTTTTAAATTAATTAGTATCCAATATAGTGTGTCTTATGATAGTCTTATTTAACTGCAGTCGTCAACTAAATAGCAATTATGAGAAACATATTTAATGAATTAGAATCATCGTTTTCCAATGACTGTCTACAATGGTGGTTTAAGCTCATGTAACATTTTTTTGGGGGGAAAACAGGGGGGAATATTCATACTACCTAACTTATTCTATTACATCTCTAATAAATCTCATTTCAGACAATCTCTCCCACCACAAGTCAAAATTAAATAAATGGCCAAATCTGAGAAGATGCCTTTTGGAGACAGACATATCCATTGCCTGAAACGAGACCATAGTTCTGTTTACAGCAAGATGTCAATCCTACTTCATGACATTGCTTATTTCATTCACTACCACCAGAATCCAAACTCTTGAAGGACACAATGAAACATTTGTGTTGTCTCTGTGCTTTTCACAGGGTTTACAACAACACTTTAGACTGAAATCATTCTGTGTTTACTGAAAGGAATATCTATCTTTTCCCAATATAATATATACCATTTAGATAGATCATTTTTCATAGCCATTTAGACAAAAGATAGAGCGAGCAAGTAGTCATTATTGTCAGTAGGGTGGTCCCAGGAAGATAACATGGAAATAGAATGATTGGGGTGACTTATTTGAAGAGTATAAGTCATCTGTTAATCACTGTATACACACACACACACACACACACACGCGGGCTTCTCTGGTGGCTCAGATGGTAAAGAATCTTGCCTGCAATACAGTTCTGGGTTTGATCCCTGGGTGAGAAAGATCTCCTGGAGAACAGAATGGCTATCCACTTCAGTATTCTTGCCTGGAGAATTCCATGAACAGAGGAGCCTGGCAGGCGACAGTCTATGGGGTCACAAAGAGTTGGACACAACTGAGAAACTAAACTTTCACTTTTTTCAAGTATACACATACACACACATGCATATATACGTGTGTGTGTATCAATGTCCCAAGATAACCATATCACATAAAGTTTTATAGGCAATCAAACCTAAACTCAGAGAGGCTGTCACCTGCCGAAGTATACAAAGAATACCAGCTACAAACTTAACATAATCCAATTAAAATTTTATTAATTAGAGAAAATAAAAGGATGGTTTTGGCACTTAGGGACGATAAATTGAGAAAGGACATAAAAGACTTAAAGTAGGAAAATTGTGCATATATTTTATACTTTGAGATTATCATTTTGGCTGTTAAATAAGTAGTAAATCATGTAGATGAGAGGCAAGAGTAAAGAAGCAATAGGTAAACAGATTTCTAGGTGGCCTTATAAATTTTTCTCTTTGTCCATTATTGCTGTGTTTATCTTGCTACATGGCAAAAGAGTTTACCAAGAAAAAGAGCAATTCAAAGATATGTAAAGTATGGGAAGGGTTTGACCTTTGTTTGCCAGGTTAAAGACAAAAGGGGCCAAGTGAGAAGCAATACACTTGGATTTCCAGAGCAGCCTGTGGCTGACAGGCAGCAAGAAAACTAGGACTTCATTCCTACAACCACAGGAACTAAATTCTGCTAACAATCTAACTGAGCTTGGAAGTATATTCTTCTTGAGAGTCTACAGTTAAGAACTCAGTTTGATCAACACCTATGTTTCAAACTTTTGTAACTCCAAATAAAAAACCCAGTAAGCCCTACCTGTATATCTGACCTACAGAACTGTGAGCTCATAAATGAGAGCTGTGTTACATCATAAGTTTATGGTTATTTGTTACAGCAGCAATAGAAAACAAAGCAGAAAATGAGCAGGGAGACCAACTACTGATAATTACAGTTATCATGGCCATATATTGTGGGAACTTCAGCAAGAAATATGGTAGAAGCCCAGAAGATGATGTGAAAGTGGTCTGGGTATATTCTGGGAATAGTTAAAAGGATCTGTTAATGAACTGGATAAGAGGGATGGGAAAAGCAAAGAATCAGGTAAGACTCTTGAGTCTGGGGTTGGAACAACCCTGTAAAAGGCAGTTTGTTTTATTTTCATAGAAAACACTGGAATCAGGGATTTTGCATTACTTTGGGGGCATGTACAGCTTCCCAAATGGCTCAATGATTAAAAAAAAAATCCACATGCCAATGCAGGAGACCTGGGTTCCACTCCTGGGTGAGGAAGATCCCCTGGAGGAGGAAAAGGCTACCTACTCCGCTATTCCTGCCTGGACAATCCCATGGACAGAGAAGCCTGGTGGGTTACAGCTCATGGGTTCTCAAGAGAGTCGGACACAACTGGGCAGCTGAGCATGCATGCACATGTGCAAGCACGGGGCATGTGCATTTTAAGGAAATATATTTTATGTTATAAATAGATAAAATGCTTATATATAAATATAATCATGAAATTAATTTTATAATTAGAAAAACATACATTATTATCAAATATATAAAAATTATATACATATATTTAAAATATTTAAGTAGTCATATCAAGTAATTGGGCACTTGTATCTGGATCCCAACAATGATGTGCAGCTAGACATGTAAACTTGCAGTAATCACTGTATAAAGAGTATTCAAAACTCTAGAACTGGATATATTCACCCAGAGAGAGAAGTGAAAAGTCTAAGGCCTGTGTCATCCAAATCGTTGTCTCCACCAATACAAATCTGGGGGAGAAAGCATAATCATTCGTTTTTATGAAAATAGAAAGGAGCACCTAAGAAAAGTAAGCAAGGTGAAATGCAATGTCATGTATCAGACACCAGAAAATATTTCAAGTTGTAATAAGACATAAATGAGGACTGAGAATTATCCATTCTATTTGAGTGCAAAAAACACATTCATGAGTAATTTCAATAAAGTGATAGATATTGAATGTAGTTTGAAGTAGGCTGAAGAATTAATAAAAGATGATAAATAAGTTTAGACCCTGTGGTAGCTGAATAGTTAAAAACTAATTCTGGTGCTGCTGCTGCTGCTGCTGCCTCTAATCACTTCAGTCATGTCCAATTCTGTGTGACTCCATAGATGGCAGCCCACCAGGCTCCCCCGTCCCTGGGATTCTGCAGGCAAGAACACTGGAGTGGGTTGCCATTTCCTTCTCCAATGCATGAAAGTGAAGTTGCTCAGTCATGGGGGTTCATATAAGCATGGTAATAAATGGGACTAAAGGGAGAGCTTTTTGAAATGTTAGTTTTCTTTCCCATATGTGCCAACATGTTTTTTGAGTCACTGTCAGAAAAAAGATTTGGCATAGTGGGATAGGTATTGGAATAAATGGTTTTGGATTTGAATTACTGTTCTGTCTAGCAAAATTCTGGAAATGGGATGACTAAGAAGTGGTTAACTAACATGGCAGAAATAAATTCTCTAAGAAAGAAGAATCATAAATGTGCATCAGTTCAGTCGCTCAGTTGTGTCAGACTCTTTGCAACCCCATGAACAGCAGCATGCCAGGCTCCCCTGTCCATCACCAACTTCTGGAGTCCACCCAAACCTATGTCCATTGAGTCAGTGATGCCATTCAACCATCTCATCCTCTGTCGTCCCCTTCTCCTCCCGCCCCCAGTCCTTCCCAGCTTCAGGGTCTTTTCAAATGAGTCAGCTCTTCGCGTCAGGTGGCCAAAGTATTGGAGGTTCAGCTTCAACGTCAGTCCTTCCAATGAACACCTAGGACTGATCTCCTTTAGGATGGATTGTTTGGATCTCCTTGCAGTCCAAGGGACTCACAAGAGTTTTCTCCAACACCACAGTTCAAAAGCATCAATTCTTCGGTGCTCAGCTTTCTTTATAATCCATCATTAAAACTCAAAAAGAAGAAACTCCTAATATCTTAAAAATTTTTTAGGATCCTTGAATTAAAGCTTGTATGTGTGTGTGCATGCTCAGTTGTGTTCGACTCTGAGATCCCATGGGCTGTAGCCCTCCAGGCTCTTCTTTTTTTTCCCTAGTCACCAAGTCGTATCTGACTCTCATGACCCCATGGACTGTAGCCTGCCAGGCTCCTCAGTCCTGGAATTTCCCAGGCAAGAATACTGGAGTGGGTTTCCATTTCCTTCACTATTAAAATTTCAGGTTATCATCTATTTGGGCCCTTTGAATATTCTTATATTCCAGAAATAAGCTCACCCCACAAGCTGTGGGACCAAGAAAGAGGAAACTTGGTGACATCAACTTTGAATTATTCCAGGGACAGAATTCTTTCCTTCTTTTTTCTTCAAATTTCACCATCACCTTTGTCTGCATTTCTTCAACTAACATATTTGCAGCTGTACAAATCTCATGTGAAATAGCCCTGATTTCACAAACCTGGGCAGAAGTTTATATTAAATACTACCATTGCATTGACTGACCAAATAGGAAAACTTACTGTACATGTGTTGGATCAGATCTGAAATTGAATATGGTAATTTACCTCATTGTGGTTTTTCCTGTGGTCATGTATGGATGTGAGAGTTGGACTGTGAAGAAGGCTGAGCACTGAAGAATTGATGCTTTTGAACTGTGGTGTTGGAGAAGACTCTTGAGAGTCCCTTGGACTGCAAGGAGATCCAACCAGTCCATTCTGAAGGAGATCAACCCTGGGATTTCTTTGGAAGGAATGATGCTCAAGCTGAAGCTCCAGTACTTTGGCCACCTTATGTGAAGAGTTGACTCATTGGAAAAGACCCTGATGCTGGGAGGGATTTGGGGCAGGAGGAGAAGGGGATGACCGAGGATGAGATGGCTGAATGGCATCACCGACTCAATGGACATGAGTTTGGGTGAACTCCAAGAGTTGGTGCTGGACAGGGAGGCCTGGCGTGCTGCAATTCATGGGGTCGCAAAGGGTTGGACACAACTGAGTTACTGAACTGAACTGAGCCTAAAACTTACATTTTTCCTAGAATGTGACCTTTTTTGTGTGTGGCATACCAGTGTATCTTTATTTATTTGTATATAAATTTATTTATTTTAATTCACCCTCTCCCACAGAGTCCAAAAGATTGTTCTATACATCTGTGTCTCTTTTTCTGTCTCACATACAGGATTATTTTGCCATCTTTCTAAATTCTGTATATATGCATTAGTATACTGTATTGGTGTTTTTCTTTCTGGCTTACTTCACTCTGTATAATAGGCTCCAGTTTCATCCACCTCATTAGAACTGATTCAAATGCATTCTTTTTAATTCCTGAGTAATACTCCATTGTGTATATGTACCACAGCTTTCTCATCCATTCATCTACTGATGGGCATCTAGGTTGCTTCCATGTCCTGGCTATTATAAACAGTGCTGCAATGAACATTGGGGTACAGGTGTCTCTTTCAATTCTGGTTTCCTTGTTGTGTATGTCCAGCACTGGAATTGCTGGGTGATGTGGCAGTTCTATTTCCAATTTTTTAAGGAATCTCCACACTGTTCTCCATAGTGGCTGTACTAGTTTGGATCTCTTTTAAAATTTATTATTTAGTTCAGTTACTTTTACCACTTGCAGCAAATAAATTTGAAGCAAATTTATTAAAATACTATTTAAGGGATTTCTAGATTAACTAGGAATATTGCTGTCTAAATGTTGACTGTTTCTATTCATGAACATATTACATAGCTAGCTATTTCTTTGTCCAAAACTTCTTTTATGTTTTTCAATAATTATTGGTAATTTTATTGCTTCATATATTTTGTTTTTAAGTTCTATCTCTAGACACCTTATAGTTTGTTGTTTTTATAAATAGTCTTTTCGTTTCTATTTTACATTCTATCTGTTAATACTAAAAATACAGTTAATATTTTTGTGGTTCTTGATTGTAGAAAATTTGATAATAAAAAAAAAAAAACATTAGCTGAATTTGCTGATTCTCCTAGATATTGCTTAAGATAGAGCAGCATGAACAGAGACAATTTCTATGTTTTAACATCATGTTTGTCTTTAAATAATACCATGTCTAAGACTTCTCAAAATAAGAAGGAATACAATCTAGCCTCTGGATTGGACCATTAAACATATTATTTAGTATAGGTTTTTGATAAATGTCCAATAGGTAACAAGGAGCTTCCTTTCCAGTTGAAATCATTTAGTTTCTATTATGAGTTAGGTATTGAAATTTAGTGAATTCTTCATATGCTTTTTTTGAGCTCAATTTTTTTTTTCTCCCTTAAACTCTATGCAGCATGACATAGTGATAGCTTTATCTGAAACTGACACTTGTTTACATTCCTGGGAATAAGCACTAATTTGTTACAGTGTAGTTTGCATGAGTGCATAAGTGTGTGCCTATACGTGTGCACATATATGGTTGTAATATTGAACTTGATTTGCTGGCATTTTATTTTGGATTCTTGTTGTACATGACTTTTTTCATGGAAACTGGTATCGATATATATATATATATATATATATTTTTTTTGCTCTTCTTGTCTGGTTTTGTTATTCAGCTTATACTAGCCTCATAAACTTAAACTGAATAGTTTTCCTTTTTTTTCTAAATTTACTGTCTGAAATTGTATAAAATCAGGAACATCTGTTGCTTGAAGGTAAAGTCATCTGGGCTGACCATGTGTTTTGTAAGTAAAAAGGCTGATGATTGATGATTAAATTTTTAGTTCACATTCTTTATCAGATATCCAGGTTTTCTGTTATTCTCAGTATATTTTTATAATTTCTATATTTTCTCAATATTCTATTAGGTAATTGACAGAAAATTATTCAGAACAATCTTATTATTTTAAGAAGCACTATTATAACTAAATTTGCATTCCTTTTTTGTTGTAAATCTGTTTGTGACTTTTCTCCCCTAATCAGTATTGCTAAAGTAACAAATCTATTGATCTTTTCTTTCCTAATGGGTTTCTATTAAATTAATTTCCACTTTTGCTATTATTATTACTCTCATATTTCTCCTATAAACTTAGTCATTTGTTTTGTAGCTTTTCTTAGCTCTTTGGTTTCAGAATTTTTTAAAAAAGTAGATGCCTTTAAAATTATAAATTTACCACTAATTATTATATTGATCTTTTTATGCAAATTTTAGTGTATTATTTTATTTTTGTTCTACTTTATCTATATTTGAAATTTTTCAACTGTTTACCACCTGTAGATATTTAGCTTGCATTTATGTCTTTAAACATATTTTTTCTGTTTTTAATTTTTAATGTCATTGCATTGAGGTATAATTTTATGCTTTGCTTTGGCACTTAATTTGCAGGTGGAAATAAAGTAATAAAGTTTTGGGTAAAATAGTCTCCATTTTGGAAGGCTGGATCCTACATAAATAGGTATTAATGTCAAGCATACTATAGTTATTTGTTAAATTTTTTTGTATATTATGAACTACTCTTTCTGGCTGACAATGTCTAGTGGATATGTGTTGAAATTAACTTCTTCAGGATACTCATTCCTTAATTACTTTGTGAAAGTTCATCACTCTTGCTTTGTATATTTGAGGGCTGTGATGTTACATGATTATATATTCATGATTTGCATAGTTGCTTGAAGAGATCTGTGGGGTTTTTCTTTTAATACTATGCAGTGCCTGGTGTCCTGGAGAAGAGAATGGCCACCCACTCCAGTAGTCTTGCCAAGAGAACTCCATGGATAGAGAGGCCAGGTGGGCTATAGTCCAGGGAGTTGCAAAGAGTCGGATATGACTGAGCAAGAGAGAGTGCCCAGTGAAATACAAATTAATACTTTCACCTTAAAGTAACTCTTATCTGGTATTTAATATTGCTTTACTTGCTTTTTTCATTTGCTGATGTTTACTTGGCATACCTGCTTTCAGACCTCTATTATCATCTTTATATATTGCGTTTGTTTATATGTGACTTTTATGTAGAATATAGTTGATTTTGTATTGTTGGAGTTGTTTTTAATTTTCAATAATAAAATTTATGTTTTATATTTATTGTGACTGTAGGTGTATATATAATTTATATGCAAGTATAGTCACAAAAATTATATTATAAATATAAAATACTATATGTATTATACAACATCTTATTTTGTATTGCTTTCCATTTTATTTTATTCTTTCTCTACCTCCTTATTGCTATTGTTTCTTTTTTTAATTTTTTTTCTTTTTAATTTGGATTGGATGGATAAAATTCCTGATATCCCTTGTCTTCTTCTTCTGGTCTGAAGGATGCAAAATATGTTTCAGTAATTTTAGTGGTTTGACTTACATTTTCACAAATATAGTTTTAACTGCACATCTTACTCAATAAAACTGAGAACTTCATAAACATTTCTTGAACAATAACCACTTATTATGCCTTCTTTTTCATTGATATTGTTACTTATTTTATTTTATATAATGTTAAACACAAAGTAACAGAGAAGGCAATGGTACCCCACTCCAGTACTCTTGCCTGGAAAATCCCATGGATGGAGGAGCCTGGTAGTCTGCAGTCTATGGGGTTGCTAAGAGTTGGACATGATTGAGCGACTTCACTTTCAGTTTTCATTTTCATGCATTGGAGAAGGAAATGGCAACCCACTCCAGTGTTCTTGCCTGGAGAATCCCAGGGACAGCGAGCTTGGTGGGCTGCTGTCTATGCGGTCGCACAGAGTGGGACACAAGTGAAGCGACTTAGCAGCAGCAGCAACAGCAAACACAAAGAATGATGACTACTTTATGGTCAATCTTAGTGAAGTTAACTAATGTGCACTTTCTGTGCAATGTTACTTGTGTCTCTCTTCTCTCCTGTGTTTAGTATACTTACTGAAGTATATACTTCATTAATTCTTTATTTTGGTCATAGGGGTGTTAACACTCCTACCTTTGTGTCTCAGTACTTTGCTCTCAGTGTTGAGTGACAGTTTGAATAGCATTAGTATGGTAAATTCAGGACAGCAATCCATGGCAGCCATGAAATTAAAAGATGCTTCTCTTTGGAAAAAGATGCTATGAAAAAAACTAGACAGCATATTAAAATGCAAAGACATCACCTAACTGACAAAGGTCCATATAGTCAAAGCTATGGCCTTTCCAGTAGTCATGTATGGATATGAGAATTGGACCATAAAGAAAGCTGAGCACCAAAGAACGATCCCTCTGAATTGTGGAGCTAGAGAAGACTCTTGAGAATTCCTTGGACAGCAATGAGATCAAACAGTGAGACCCAAGGGAAATTATCCCTGAATATTCATTGAAATGACTGATGCTGAAGCTGAAGCTCCAATACTTTGGCCACTTGATGGGAAGAGCTGACTCATTGGAAAAGACCTTGATGCTGGGAAAGATTGGAGGCAAAGAAGAAGGGAGCTGCAGTGGATGAGATGTTCAGATAGCATCAACAGCTCAGTGGCCATGAGGGCAGGGAGGCCTGGCATGCTCAGTCCATGCCGCCACAGTCAGTGGCTGAGCAGCAACAGCAGCAGTCCGTGGCACTGCTCCCCTGTGGCTTTCTTCCAAACAGTGGTGCTAGAGTGAACTAGAAATCACGTGACTTAGTGCCTACTGCTGATTCCAACCAGTTAGTGGGAGAACAGATAGAGCCACAATTTGAAACAATTCTGTGTGTCTAACCCATAAATTCAAATGAGCATTTTGTGACTTTTTTTCTTCTTGCTCTGAAACACAAATCCTCTTAAATTTTCCTTTAATGTAGAGCTGGCCAGATTAAAAGCTAATCACTATTTAGTTGACTTACTGGCTTTTTCTCATAATTTTTTCAACAGAAGGTGAGGTCATTCTCATTATGCCTTTGGCCTTCTTCAATCTTTAGGTTAAAAGAGTGCTAACTATATTCATAGCTCTGCTTGATGTCCCAATTTGTCAGTGTTTGGTTGGTTTTTCGTTGGTTTTTGTTTTCTCTTTCTTGTCATGAGATATCGCTGACCAGAAGAATGTCTTCGGAATTTGTTACCTTAATTTTTTTTTCATGGCTAGTAGTAAATCTACTACTCTTTCTCCCTTATTAAGTGTAAATACCTCCTCTGACCAATGTTTCCTACTTAAAAAAATTTATATTGACAGTACTTTAAGTCTAGTTACATAACTAGTGGAATATTTGGATCAATTTTTCTTTCTTTTTTTTTTTTTTTTTTGGTCAAGCTGTATATTTGTTTTTAGTCACTGAATCATGTCTGACTCTTTGTGACTCCATGGGCTGTAGCCCACCAGGCTCCTCTATCCATGGGATTCTCCAGGCAAGATTACTGGAGTGCATCACCATTCCCATCTACAGCGGGTCTCCTTGACCCAGGAATCCAACCCAGGTCTCCTATATTGTAGGCAGATTCCTTACCATCTGACCTGCCATGGAAGCCCATGGACTGAAAAGTAAAACCCAAAATAGCAGCATTTTTTAAATTTTTTTCCTTCTAGATTCAGTTCACATGCCTGAGAATTCCACCCAGATCCTTGGCTTTCAAGCTTTGTGTATCAAGCAAATTCATCATATTTTTGCAGATTCATTAATTTTCTGTTACCCACACTTTCTTTACCTACAGACATAGAACTCTCAGCCATCTTCTTCAGAGCCCTGTAGACCCTCAGTTTTATTTCAGCACCCTAATGTGACTTTCTAATCCACAGCTTTGGATCTATTTGCTGATTTTCTCTTTTTCTCTATGTCATTGTAATGATTTTGAAGCTGAATGGCAGTGCTGAAGTTTATGTCAACTCTTAAGAACTGTCAAATATAGCTGACTATCAAGGCATCTTACTATTATCTGCTTTCTTATTTTTTTCAGTTCTCCATCTACAGTTTGCCATATTTAAACAGTACTCTAACTTTACGCCAGAGCATTCTTTCTCTAACTATAGATACTATATAAAATAACTTTGCATTTCCTGTGTGTGTGCTGAGTCTCTCAATTGTGTACAACACTTTGTGACCCCATGGACTGTAGCTTGCCAGACTCCTCTGTCCATGGAATTTTCTAGGCAAGAATACTGGAGTGTATTTCCTACTTTTGTTTATAGTTCTTATTTTGCTTCTTCTTCACCTCTTGGCTCTGTGGCAGAATGTTTAATTCCATCACAATGAAATGTAGTCTTAAACTTTTATAATTTAACATCACATAATGCACATGTACTGTCCAAGGACTTATATACTTTAACTGTGTGAAACATTTTTGCAATGCACTCTACATAAAATATATTATATGCAATGAAGTTGTTTTGTATACAGCACAGAATTTTTTCTTTGAATAATGATTTTCACTAAGGACCTTAGCTCATCTGGACTCATAAATACTTGCACTCATAAAAATTGTTTCTCTTTACCTTCCAGTATAAATCTGCATTTGTCTATAAAACTTTTAGCCCAATGAGAGCAGTATGTTTTTTTTAAGGTATTTGCCTTTGCTCCTATTGATTTTGTAGAATAATCCTTCCTTTCTTGAGAAAGTTATTTTTACATTTTCATAAAAGTGGAAAACTTTAGGGTGTGAAACAATAGCTTTATGGAGCATCCTTAGTACAATTCAGAATATTCATAAACATCTGAAAGTGGTGAAAAGACTAATTTTATGTTTAGAATTTTTCCATTATCTTCTAAAACCTTTTATAGATGCCAGTTCTGACTGATTCCCTCTCACTAGCTCTTTATTGAAATATTTTAAAAAAACCATGCAGATGTATATAAGCTTATAGTCAAATCTATTGACAACCTAAATGAACATATACAGTATTTTCTCTTGGAGAATTTGCAATATAAATGCCTTAAATATTTGTACTTTTCAGAGATACACTGGTATGCTATTGTGATCTGGTATAATTTTGTGTTTTCTATAAAAGACTTCTCATGTCATCTAAAATTTAAAATAAAAACACCAAAATATAATTAACTTATGTATTATTATCTTTATATTATATTATGTATTATTAATATTTATACATTAGATTAACTTATGTAGTTTACCCATTGTCCATCTATCTATTTGAAAATAATTACTCAAACATTCAGGTCAGGATAGCCAATAATTACATATATATTTTTGGTAAAGCTTGTATTTAACCATAAAACCTAATTTTAACAGGCTTTTCAAAACCAATAATGATACTTCATTGAAAAAATGCTGATGACTGTTACATGTATTTTAAATTCATGCTGTTATACTGAGATTTTTCTTTGGTCCATTTTCCTAATGAAGAAAGTGGGATCCAGAATATTGTATAACACACATTTTTAGTGCAAAATTTGTTCTAAAGATCACATTATTCCTTAGTAAAATATATTTTTAATTAGTTTTTGATTAAATAATACAAAAACAGTATTTTAGAGAAAAATGACATAGTATTCAAACCAATTTCTTTAAAATGCACCCCTACCTGTTAAAATCCTTCGGTGATTTCCAAACACATGAAATAGTAAAATCCAAGCACCTCACCTGAATCATCTGTCAGCTGATTCTCTCACTGCCTCAGTAGTCTGAGCCCACATTGTCCAAAACGTGTCAAGTATTCCTTCCCCCCAGACAAATGCTATTCACTCTGCCTAGAAAGCTCTGCCCACCAATGTTCCTACCAGTTGTTCATTCTCATCATTTAGTTCATTATGGAATCACCATCTTACAGAGAGTTGGTTCCTAATCGTTCCATCAGATTTGCTCTTGTCACCATCCATCCCATGACTATATTTTATATAACATTTATTATTATAAGAATATTTAATGAATATTACTTTCTGAATGTGTTTATTGTATACCTTTCTCAATAAAATATAAAACTGTAAAAGAGCACACAGTTCAGTTCAGTCACTCAGATGTGTCCACTCTTTTAGACCCCATGGAATGCAGCACACCAGGCTTCCCCTGTCCATCACCAACTTCTGGAGCTTGCGCAAGCTTATGTCCATTGAGTCAGTGGTGCCATCTGACCAGCTAATCCTCTGCCGTCCCCTTCTCCTGCAGCAGAAGACAGTCAGTCTATTTGGGTCACTGCAGTATCCTTAAAATGTGGATATGGCCACCATGTTTGGCCCATAGAAGTACTCAGAAAATATTTGAAGGGAATACTGGCTATTCCCAAGGAAATTACAGTTGTCTACTGGTTATTCCTCTTGCTATCTTTGTGACTTTAACTAACTCTCATGGGTTTCCCTGGTGGATCAAATGGTAAGAATCCACCTGTAATGAAAGAGGCCTGGGTTCGATCCCTGGGGTGGGAAGATCTCCTGGACAAGGGAAGGGTTGCTGCTGCTGCTGCTGCTGCTAAGGTGCTTCAGTTGTGTCTGACTCTGTGCGACCCCATAGATGGAAGCCCTCCAGGCTCCCCCGTCCCTGGAATTCTCCAGGCAAGAACACTGGAGTGGGTTTCCATTTCCTTCTCCAATGCATGAAAGTGAAAGTGAAGTCACTCAATCATGAAGGACTCTCAGCGACCCCATGGACTGCAGCCTACCAGGCTCCTCCATCCATGGGATTCTCCAGGCAATCCCATGGATGGAGGAGCCTGGTACCCTACAGTCCATGGGGTGGAAGAGTCTGATATGACTGAGCGACTAACACTTCCACTTTCATAGATTCTCTATCCCCTAAATCACTTTTCTACAAAAAGAATGTAAAGAAATAATGTTTGTACTCCTTATCCCCTAGAGTTATCATGAGGATATAAGGAGATAATTTGCAGAAAATGTTTTGAGAATTGTAAAACACTGAGAACATATAAAATGTCACTGCTGTCAAGATTTTCTATTAACTTGCTGAGTGTCCTTCACTCACTCCCAGGGTCCTCATCTATATAATTTGGGGAGTGAATGTCATAGAGTTCCTGACTCTTGAAGGGCTTATGAATCCAACCATTACTCTTAAATCTTACCTTGCTGTAACTGGCTAGTTTTATATTTAAAGCTAATGTGCCAACATTTGGACTTTTAGCAATGACAAGAGAAATATGAGAAAGCTGAGGTCTATAGAGGAGCAGCTGTGAATTTTTACATTTGATCTGTAGTATCTTTATTCACCACGGAAGTACTAGTAAAATATCTAACATGTAAGTTTATAAAATCAAGTGTATGATGTATTTAATAAGCACTTGGGAGTGAATGACATAGAGTTCCTGACTCTTGAAGGGCTTATGAACCCAACCATTACTCTTAAATCTTACCTTGCTGTAACTGGCTAGTTTTATATTTAAAGCTAATGTGCCAACATTTGGACTTTTAGCAATGACAAGAGAAATATGAGAAAGCTGAGGTCTATAGAGGAGCAGCTGTGAATTTTTACATTTGATCGTAGTATCTTTATTCACCACGGAAGTACTAGTAAAATATCTAACATGTAAGTTTATAAAATCAAGTGTATGATGTATTTAATAAGCACTCTCCCCTAAGAGTTAGATAAAGGCTCAAAAACTTAAGGTCATTTGAATGTAATATACCTGCCAATATTTAACAAGAGTAAAATAATAAAAAATAACAAAAACCTACAGAGTTTCATTAAGCAATTATCTCTTGGAATACACAATGACAATTCTTTTAGATTTAATTTAGTAGGGCTTGATCAGCTATATTCCATACAACTGTAACTACTCATACTTTTATAAATCTTATACATAATATCATTATGAAACTGGGAGAAATAATTTCAAATATTGGTCATAATAGCAGTGGACATACCTGTTCTTTCAGAATGAATGGATGACTTACTAGACCAGGTTAAACTAAAGATTATTTTAGGGCACAGTGGGAGGATAAAATCTTTAATGATAAATTAGCAAAGCAAGGATTAACTTTTTTTTTCTTTGAAATAAGAATCTATCCTCTTACACTCAATATCTTCTATTTAATAATTCCTTAACTATTCACCATCGTTTTATGTCTTAATTTATTTTTATCTCACACAATGCCAAGAACTCATCCTTGTATCCAACCAGAAAAAACCTGAAATATATATAATCAATGACCAAAAAAGTGGTTAGATACATTTGCTTGTATTCAGTTTGAATAAAAGTAAGACTCTGCTTTCCTGCTTCAGGAAAATACACACATGGTGTTGCCTTTTACTCAGATGTCTTCGTTATAACAACAAGGTCAATATTAAGTAATTATTTTTTTCAATAACTGGAAAGATAATTGAATGTGCTATTTTCTATCACTACCTCTCCCAACTAAAACTTCAGTAGTATTTTTACTCACCATTTCACAGATGTTATTTTTTCTTGTCTCCAAAGCTGTATCTTGTGTATTGAAAGTAGTTGTTTGCTTGTTTTGTTTCAGTTTTTGCTTTTTTCTACAAAAGGTATTTGGGAAGCAAATTCAAACTTCCTGGCGGTAATGATTAAGTTTGTTTCAATTTGACTGGGTTACCGGATGCCCAGATAGATGGTAAATTATTATGTCTGAGTGTGTCTATGAAGGTGTTTCTATAACACATTTGGTGTTATAAATGGTGGACTGAGTGAGGATCACCACACCAATGCTCACGGCACCATCTAATCCCTCAAGGGTCTTAATAGAACAAAAAGGTAGAGGAAAGAATGACTTGCACTTTGCCTGATCTGCATCTCCCAAAAGGTAGAGGAAAGAATGACTTGCACTTTGCCGGATCTGCATCTCCCATCCGCCCTGCCCTGGGGCATCAGTGCTCTTGGCTCTCAGTCTTCAGTTTCAGACTAGGATTTGTACCCCCGACTCCCCTGCTTCTCAGGCCTCTCCGTTTACACTGGAACTACACCACTGGCTTTCCAGGGCCCCCAGATGCAAGCAACATACCATGGAACTTTTCAGCCTCCATATTCATTCATATCCATTGTGAGCCAATCCTTCACAATAAATCTCTTTTGAAATATCTATATTTGTATCTGGGCTTCCCAGGTGACTCAGTGGTCAAGAATCAGCCTGCCAATGCAGGAGACATAGGAGATGTGAGTTCAGTCCCTGGGTTGGGACGGTCCCCTGGAGAAGGAAATGGCAACCAACTCTAGTATTCTTGCCTGGGAAATCCCATGGGCAGAGGAACCTGACAGGCTACAGTCCATGGGATAGCGAAGAGTCAACAAGACTGAACACAAACTCTCACGTACATATTTTATCTATATTTTGATTCTTCTGGTACTGTTTTTCTAGAAACCCTGACTAGTATATTGTCTTTTGTGAGCCTTTTTTTTTTTTTTTTAATTAGCATCTGACTTGGTTTGCTTTTCAAATGAAAGATATTTATTAGGGCTTCCCTGGTGGCTCAGATGGTAAAGCGTCTGCCTGCAATGTGGGAGACCTGGGTTTGACTCCTGGTATGGGCAGATCCCCTGGAGAAGGAAATGGCAATACACTCCAGCACTNATCTGACTTGGTTTGCTTTTCAAATGAAAGATATTTATTGGGGCTTCCCTGGTGGCTCAGATGGTAAAGCGTCTGCCTGCAATGTGGGAGACCTGGGTTTGACTCCTGGTATGGGAAGATCCCCTGGAGAAGGAAATGGCAATACACTCCAGCACTCTTGCCTGGAAAATCCCATGGATGGAGGAGCCTGATAGGCTACAGACTGGGTTTGCTTTTCAAATGAAAGATATTTATTAGTAATATATATACACCAAATTAAATGTTCTTAGTTCTTTCTTTAAACAGGGTTCAATATAAGTTTGACTTTCAAATGCAGCAATGAGTTGGACATGACTTAGTGACTGAACAAAGTATTAAACACTTAAGCCCTTAATATATTCTATCTTTTCATATGTCAGATTTTCTATGGAATGTGTGGGGTTTCAGAAATCATTCAGCAATTCTAAGATAAAGCTCTGTTTGATAATGCTGCCTTCCCTAAGTCTAGAAAAGACTGTGGAATGTTTAATTTTTCAAGCATTAGATAAGAGTCAATAAAATATAAAGAAATGGTTTCAAAGATGCATCAGTTTATCGGCAAAACTATCATGAGGGGAAAAATCACATAGGCTAATCACTTTATGGTCACATTCTCCGAGTTAGTCCCTAAATCCATGTGTATGTTGCCTATCAATGTGTAAGCTAAATTAATGACTACTTGAGGCAAGGTAGAGAATATAAGTGGCAGTATCTTTAAAGGACCAAAGACATTGAAAGTTTCTCACTTCTTGGGGCAAGGGAAGTATTTGAGAAGCAAAGATGAAGTAAACATCTTACCAAGATGCAACTGGGAGAAATTCCACAAAAATGAAATGCATATTTCATGCATTATGTCTCACTCCAGTATTGTCATTTTTGACAGTGATGTGCTTTTGGAATATTTTATACTAACTCTCATAGTGTGCTTCTACTTACTCTCCTATATTTATATTTCACTGCCTGAAACATTAATGCCAAGTGTCAAATTAGGCTAATTCTAAGAAAATAATTACAAATGAAAAGGGAATATTGGCTTCATTCCATATTTAAAGTTGTATTCAGATCTTAATAAATACCATCCACCACTACTTTCTGTCATTTTTAAACATACTTTTACACAGTAATTAATAGATTACCTTTCTTTTCTAGGACTGAGGAAAAAAAAGGTTAAAAATAGAATATATAAAGAAGAAAAAACAATGGAGGATTAAGAGGACTTCTACATCTTTTTTCGAACACAGAAGTTTTGAAAGACCAACCAGTTATGGGAATAAGCCATGAGAGTTGATCAAGAGAAAAAATACACCATTTAATGACAGCTCTTTTTTTGTTGTTGCTCAATGGCTAAGTCATGATCCACTCTTTTGCAACCCCAGGGACTGTAGCCAGTCAGGCTCCTCAGTCCATGAGATTTCCTTGGCAAGACTATTGGAGTGAGCTGCTATTTCTTCCTGTAGGGGATGGTCTCGATCCAGGGTTCAAATCCATGTCTCCTGCATTAGCAGTTGAATTCTTTACCGCTGAGCTACCTGGGAAAGCTCTAATGGCACATCAATCTGTTCAGTCACTCAGTCGTGTCCAACGTTTTACAACCCCATGAACTGCAGCACATCAAGATTCCCTGTCCATCACCGACTCTGAGAGTTTGCTCAAACTTATGACCATTGAGTCAGTGATGCCATGCAACCAGTTTGTCCTCTGACATCCCCTTCTCCTCCCGCCTGCAATCTTTCCCAGCATCAGGGTCTTTTCTAATGAGTTAGTTCTTTGCATCAGGTGATCAAAGTATTGGAGATTTAGCATCAGTCCTTCCAATGAATATCCAGTATTGCTTTCTTTTAGAGTTGGTTTGATCTCCTTGATCTCCTTGCAGTCCAAGGGACTCTCAAAAGTCTTCTCCAACACCACAGTTCAAAACATCAATTCTTTGGTGATCAGCTTTCTTTATAGTCCAACTCTTACATCCATACATGACTACTACAAAAACCATAGTTTGACTAGACGGACCTTTGTTGGCAAAGTAATGTCTCTGCTTTTTAATAGCTGTCTAGGTTTGTCATAGGTTTTCTTCCAAGGAGCAAGCGTCTTTCGATTTCATGGCTGCAGTCACCATCTGCAGTGATTTTGAACACAAGAACATAAAGCCTCTCACAGTTTCCACTGTTTCCCCACCTATTTGCCATGAAGTGATGGGACCGAGTTCCATGATCACTGCAGCCTGGCAGAGCAGAGACCAGAACCTGGCCCATGACTCCAGGATGCGGCAAAGTGCGCCCTCGTGATTATCCTAGTAAGCATGCTGAGCGGACATGCTTGAGGCGGGACACTCTCCCTGCTCCACTTTACTGCCTGCCCCCGTGTCTGTCTCCATGGGTAAAAAAAAAAAAAAAAACCCCACAAGATATTCCTGATCAACAGCAGGGCCTGAGCTAATCAAACTCCCCAGTATTGCTCTTTCCTAATGATCTGATGTGACTACTGCCAATAAAAGTGAGAGCTGAAAGGAGCCATTTCATCTTCCTGCCATGAAGAGCAAGAGGGCCTCCTGACTCCCTGCTTGCCAAATTATATGTCTGTTTTTTCATTATGCACTTGCCTCCGTTTCAGATCTTTCTCACCCACTGTGCTGGACGTGGCACGTGATCTTTGTTTTTTGAATATTGAGTTTTAAACCAGCCTTTTCACTCTTCTCTTTTACCTTCATCAAGAGATTCTTTAGTTCCTCTGCACTTTCTGCCATAAGGGTGGTGTCATCTGCATATCTGAGGTTACTGATATTTCTCACGGAAATCTTGATTCCAGCTTGTGCTTCATCCAGCCCAGCATTTTGCAAGATGCACTCTGCATATAGGTTAAATGAGCAAGGTGACAGTACACAGCCTTGACGTACTCCTTTCCCAATTTTGAACCAGTCCATTGTTCCATGCCTGGTTCTGTTGCTTCTTGACCTGCATAGAGATTTCTCAGGAGGCATGTAAGGTGCTGGTATTCCCATCTCTTTAATAATTTTCTATAGTTTGTTGTGATCCACACTGTCAAAGGCTTTAGTGTAGTCAATGAAGCAGNCCAATTTTGAACCAGTCCATTGTTCCATGCCTGGTTCTGTTGCTTCTTGACCTGCATAGAGATTTCTCAGGAGGCATGTAAGGTGCTGGTATTCCCATCTCTTTAATAATTTTCTATAGTTTGTTGTGATCCACACTGTCAAAGGCTTTAGTGTAGTCAATGAAGCAGAAGTGGATGTTTTTTTTTTTTCCCTGGAATTTTCTTACTTTCTAACTGCAATTTCATTTTCCTAAGAATACTAGGGAATATGTTGGTCTTCAAAGTTATAGAGATTTCTAATCTGCTGGCATATAGAAAGGATTTTTGAGGGTTTTCTTAAATACTTTAATGCAAGTTTGAATTCAAGACAGAATTTGAATATAGTAACCGATAGTTAAGACTAGCTTCCACTATTTACAATAATACATTTTAAATCTTTATTTTCCAGTTACTTCTAGCTGTCATTGTTTCTGTTTAGTGTTGAGCTATGAATTTTGTTGTGTTTTTAAAAATAATGTATCTTTCTATCTATGGTCACTTTAAGATGTTCTGTTTTTGGTTTGTGAGGAACTTGAATATAATAATACTTAAATGAGGGTTACCTTGTATTTGTCTTGCTTGTGGTATATAATAAACCTTAAATCTTTACTTTAAATTAAAAAGAGTAAAGACTTATTATCATTCAAATATTGGTTTTGTTTAATTTTTTCTATTCAGCCCTTTTAAAGGCACTCTAAATATATACGTCTCACACATTTTCACTATGTCTGATATGTCTCTTGTTTGCATATTTATATATGTATGTGTGTTTTTTTTAATTAAGCTATTATTTTTGATTCAGGCAGATTACAGTCTATTTTCCTACACTACAAAGCACTACTCCACTCTTCTGCTGTGTTAATTCATATACATAATGGATTAGTTTGTTATTAAACCTATCTACTTAGTTCTTAATTTTGTTAGTAAATAAGAAGAACTTATTCTTTCAGATTGTAGTTCTGGATAAGACTCTTGAGAGTTCCTTGACTGCAAGGAGATCACACAGTCAATCCCAAAGGAAATCAATCCTAAGTATTCATTGGAAGGACAGATGCTGAAGCTGAAGCTCTGATACTTTAGCCACTTGATGCAAAGATCTGACTCATTGGAAAAGACCTTGATGCTTGGAAAGATTGAAGGAAAAAGGAAAAAGGAGTGCCAGAGGATGAAATGGTTAGATACCATCAACGGCTCAATGACCTTAATTTGAGCAAACTCTGGGAGATATGAAGGGCAGCTAGCCTGGCGTGCTGCACTCCATGAGATACAAAGGGTCAGAAATGGCTTAGGGACTGAACAAACAACAGCAAAATTTCATAATTCTAAAATTTTTCTTTACAGTTCCTTTATAATTTCTTAACATCTGTATATTTTAAATAAATGTGTTTGTTGGAATAAATAAAAGGATGTCATGAAAGCTCTTTTCAAACTGATTTGTTTGGAATTCTTCATCTTGCCATCTGTGTTTTGATTGCACTAATTCCATTAAGTTTTAAAAATATGTGCTTTGTAATTGCAAATCTTAAAAAAATGGATTATATTTTATTTATTTTTTTCTCCTCTTGCCCTCTCTATCTCTCTGTCTCTATCTCTGTTTCTCTTTCTTAATATGCTTGGTTACTCTTGATGGAGTGCCATATTCTATACACACACACAAAGAAAAACAAGATAAAGAATCTGTGAATGATGCTAATTCCATCTTCTTTGGGATTTTTTTTTTTTTCCCAAACTGAGAATAGAAAAAATAAAAATCCTTTAATTCGAACAAGTTCTAAATGTATTTGAGTCTGGGTGCATTTCTTGCAATACATGTTTTACTTATGTGTCACTACTGAGGCATAGCCCACAGGACATCTCAGTTGAGGGATTAGGAGGTATACTAAAACTGCCTTACCTGTTGGGAGGTCCTGAATTCTAAACTGTTCCTCTAGTCTCCACCAGGGTCACGAAGACCCCCTGGAGAAGAGCATGGCAACCCATTCCACCATTCTTGCTTGGAGAGCTCTATGGACAGAGGAGCCTGGTGGGCAAGAGTCCAAGGGGTCGCAGAGAGTTGGACATGACTGAGAGACTAACGCTTTCATTTTCCGCCATGAGACATTAGAAAACTCGATTGACTGAGCTTTCAGGGCCTTTCTGGTTGACACTTAGCTTCTTGCTTTGTGAAGCTTAAGAATTCCCAAAGTTCCTCAGAAGAAGAGCTCAGTGCATCACACACCTCACTGTAGGTCTCTTCTCCCCAGAATCACGACCGCTCATAAAATGTGCCCCTGAGCATTCCAAAGCCTCCATTTTAGTGTAAGCCAAGACCACACATAGAGGAAAGTTCTCCTGGATTCTTACCCTCTTTCTAAATTCTCAAATGTTGGACCTACACCAAGAATCAAAACTGCCCCAGTGAGAAATGTTAAAGAAAAAGGATTCCACTCCTCAGGATTTCCTTGCCTCTACAGTTTACGTCTCTAAAGCCCTGGTTGCTTCAATAGTCTTGAGGTACTTTCAAAAGGTTTTTATGACACAATAGTTAGCTTTTCTAGTTATTCCTATGGGAGTTTTGGCCTTATAGTTTTTAAATAAGGAGAAACAAAAGTTTCTAAGCTAATTTAAGCTGTTATATTTTTATGTCTCAGCAGAATCCTGAGGAAGATAGGAAGAGAATGAGTGGATTTTGAGAATCTAAAATCTGTCATTTTACGTATCTTATTTAAGTTCATTTAATTTATCATCTTTAAAGAAGCCCCTCTTAAGAATTACTGTTCTCATTTTACATTTAAAATTAGTGACACAGATTTATATTTGTCTTTTAAGAGTTTATTCAGAGAGTGAGTAGTAGGGGTCATATGGCAACCAATTCATCTGACTCGGCCCTGCCTGACACCGAGTGCATCATGGTTTTAAACTTAATTACCTTAGGCAGTTTTGATTCCAACAAATATATTCCATCAATCCATGCAGTAAAGAGTGACCCTAGAAAAACTTTTATTCCTCACAGAATGCAAAAGGGCATTTCATATGTATTTGTAGCCCAGGAACCTTTACTACATTAATCCTGTCCAAACACAATTTATTTTAGTTTAAAATTTGTTGTTCTGTCATTTTCTCAATTGTTCATGAAGAAACAGTACAAAGTAAAACCCTTTTAATGTTCCTTATTATTTCCTCAATCATCTTTTTGTTCTATAAAATGAAATTCTCTAAATACTGATTTTCACAGAGTTAATTTTCTACCCATCACCATTATTATTGCTTGGCTTCTTCATCAATACATTTAATTAAATTCTAGACAGAACATGAACCTCACTTAATATATTGAAATTACTATTATCAGCTCCTAAACAAAGCATCCCTGGAGAAGGGAATGGCGACCCACTCCAGTATTCTTGCCTGGAGAAGCCCATGGACTGTGAAGCCTGACAGGCTATACAGTCCACGGGATTGCAAAGAGTTGGACACCAGACTGAAGCGACTTTGCACACACACACACACACACAAAAATTCCAATTTATACATTCAGGTTAGACTTTAAAGAGCAGGGACTTCCTGGCAGTCCCGTGGTTAAGATTCTTTCTTCCACTGCATTCTGCATGAGTTTGATCCCTGGTGGAGGAACTAATATCCTACACACTGCTTGGCACAACCAAAATTAATAATAATAATAATAGATACATTCTCCAAAAGTTAAAAAAATTATAATCGATTCACTATTGATCTAAGATTTTAATAAATTTTAATGCATATGCTAATAAAATTTAATTTGCATTAAAATTCATTAAAAGAGATAACGAGTTATAATAATTCTAAATATCTTGTATCTCTACAAATTTATATAGCTTATGTTTCCAGGTCCAAGTTACAAGAAGGACACAAAAATATCTGTCCCATTGTTTTGCAATCATGTCGAAAAGATATGATTTAAGAAAAATGTAGATCATTTTATAGAAACCATATATTTATCTGTATATAGAATTTCCAAAATTCACTCATTCTGGTTGATAAATTCCCCCATTTTCTTTTATTCAGTTCAGTTCAGTCGCTCAGTTGTGTCTGACTCTTTGTGACCCCATGAATTGCAGCACGCCAGGCCTCCCTGTCCACCACCAACTCCCAGAGTTCACTCAGACTCATGTCCATTGAGTCGATGATGCAATCCAGCCATCTCATCCTCTGTCGTCCCCTTCTCCTGCCCATAATCGCTCCCAGCATCAGAGTCTTTTCAAACAAGACAGCTCCTCGCATGAGGTCGCCAAAGTATTGAGGTTTCAGATTCAGTATCAGTCCTTCCAATGAACACCTAGGACTGATCTCCTTTAGAATGGACTGGTTGTATCTCCTTGCAGTCCAAGGGACTCTCAGGAGTTTTCTCCAACACCACAGTTCAAAAGCATCAATTCTTTGACATTCAGCTTCCTTCACAGTCCAGCTCTCACATCCATACATGACCACTGGAAAAAACCATAGCCTTGACTAGACGGACCTTTGTTGGCAAAGTAATGTCTTTGCTTTTGAATATGCTATCTAGGATGGTCATAACTTTCCTTCCAAGGAGTAAGCCTTTTTTAATTTCATGGCTGCAATCACCATCCGCAGTGTCTTGGAGACCCCCCAAATGAAATCTGACACTGTTTCCACTGTTTCCCCATCTATTTCCCATGAAGTGATGGAACCAGATGCCATGATCTTCATTTTCTGAATGCTCCACTTTCACTTTCATCAAGAGGCTTTTTAGTTCTTCTTCACTTTCTGCCATAAGGGTGGTGTCATCTGCATATCTGAGGTTATTGATATTTCTCCCAGCAATCTTGATTCCAGCTTGTGCTTCTTCCAGCCCAGCATTCCTCATGATGTACTCTGCATAGCAGTTAAATAAGCAAGGTGACAATATACAGCCTTCACGTACTCCTTTTCCTATTTGGAACCAGTCTGTTGTTCCATGTCCAGTTCTAACTGAGGCTTCTGGGCCTGAATATAAGTTTCTCAAGAGGCAGGTGAGGTGGTCTGATATTCCCATGTCTTTCAGAATTTTCCACAGTTTATTGTGATCCACACAGTCAAAGGCTTTGGCACAGTCATAGGTTGGTGCAAAAATAACTGTGGTTTTGCATTGTCAAATTTTGCCATCTGATAATGGAGGACATTCTTAAATAAATGTGGTTATGTTATACATCCTTTTAATGCACATTTCTTGCTTGATGTTTACTTGCTATTTATTTTATATGTATTTTCAACGATGAAAATGATGGGAATACAGATTTCTCAAGAGGCAGGTCAGGTGATCTGGTATTCCCATCCCTTTCAGAATTTTCCAGTTTATTGGAAAATTCTGTGATCCACACAGATCCACTGTGATCCACACAGTCAAAGGCTTTGGCATAGTCAATAAAGGAAAAATAGATGTTTTTCTGGAACTTTCTTGCTCTTTTGATGATCCAGCAGATGTTGGCAATTTGATGTCTGGTTCCTCTTTTATTAAGGACCAGTTAATTAAGAACATTAATTTTTGACAAATAAGCATTTCTTTATTTAAAATACTTTGAAGTCCTAAAGGTGCTACATAAATTATCTTTCAAGTACATATTACGAAGTTTCCATTTCAATTGAGTTTAAATTTCAATATAGGCTACAGTCCAGTCTCAAAGAGGTGGGCACAACTGAGTGACTGATCAGCAGAAGTTTCAAATATAAGTTAAAAAAATTGTTTATTTGTTTGTTCTATGTATGCAGTGTTATAAGATGAATGTCTTCTATTCAAGTGATGGAGTATCACATTCAGAGTATTGCATTCAGCCTGAGTCTTTTCCAGCAACAAAGAAGCCCAAATCTTTCCCTGCTGAAAGGAATCCCTCATGTTTCTGCCAAAATATAGTTACAGGATCTCCTGGTCCTTTCCATTATCACTCTCCCATCTCAACTACACATAATTATGGAAGAAAAATTCAGGAAAATGTAAATAGGAGACTGACTCACCTATCATTTATACCTTACCTGAAATAACATGTCCTTTGAAAATATGGAAGTTGTGTCTCAAACTTTGAATGCTTCATATGTACTGGTCTACTACACACAAAACAGTATTAAAACCAATCAATTTATGTTGCCAAATTTTTACTACAAATGAATTAAGCAAATAATGATTGGGAAAAGCAATGACTGTGACTTTCAAAGTAAAAGACCAACAACATTTATTCAGTGCTTCCTTATGCAAGATTCCACAGATTTAAAAGAAAATAAGAAATGAGTAAGACTATTCACTTTATTGGGTATCCATTCATTATTTATAGAAAAAGACTTAACATTACAATACAGTGTGATAATTACTGTAATAATTATGTACAAAGTGTTACAGGAAAATTAAAGAGAGAAGGATTACTCTGCCTAAGCAGGGAGGACTTCAAAGAAGACATGCTATTTGAACTGTCATTAGAGTAAGCATCCATGCTTTTCATGAAGTAAAGAGATAGAGGAAGTGGCAGTAAGGATGAGGTTGAGGACTTGGATGATAACATGTTCATTAAGCAGAAACTCATCTGAAATCACCATTATGCAATTTCTGTGGCAGCTCAGGAAAGTTAGAAACATAACAGGAATGAGTGTAGTATCCCAGTCCCGTTGAGCCTGCTTTGAATATCAGGCTCTGCAAACACAACCTCCAAACTGTTTCCTTGAACTCTCTATTTCAAGGAATAGAGCATCAAAGCTACAACTAGAGAACTGATTGAATAATCAAGAAATGTTTCTTCATAGCTAATAAAATATATTTGGGTTTACTCTCACATTTCCACCCAGTATTTATAATCTCATTGAAGGGGTGGGAGTGACATGCAAGCTATTACTAGCAAAATCTAGGACACAAATCTCACTAGTGATGACCTTTTCATTGTTTCTTTGTCTCTGAAATGTTAACACATTTTTGATTAATCAGGGTAGAGAACTCTCTCAATCCATTACAGGAGAGGTTTCAACTTGCAACTAATTTACAGATACACCATGATGCTGCTGCTGCTAAGTCGATTCAGTCGTGTCGGACTCTGTGCGACCCCATAGACGGCAGCCCACCAGGCTCCCTCATCCCTGGGATTCTCTAGGCAAGAACACTGGAGTGGTTGCCATTTCCTTCTCCAATGCATGAAAGTGAAAAGTGAAAGGAAAGTCGCTCAGTCGTGTCCAGCTCTTTGTGATCCCATGGACTGCAGCTTACCAGGCTCCTCCATCCATGGGGTTTTACAGACAAGAGTACTGGAGTGGGGTATAACCAAGCAAAAGCTATGAAATGAATGTTACTGAGCATACACACTATTACGGTGTTCCTCTGTGACTAGTGACGTGAATGTTTAGCCGTATCTTGAAAACATCAATTTCAGGTCATTTTTAGAAAGAAGGGCAATAGTTGAAACATTTCCAGTTTTGTGTAAGTGTGTATTTTGTAGCAAGTTAGGAGATTTCACAGTATGGTAGGTAATTAACAGCATGTGACATAATGATGTAAGTGTTGTGAATGTGTTTACATTGTGTAATGTCAATATTCTATATTGTCAGTGCCTGAACAAAGAAACAAAATTTACAGAGTACATTTGGACTATATCCATACTAGCTTTTAATTAGTTTTTGTTACTCGTCATTTTTTTCAATAGAATCATATTTCTAAATTAATTCCACTTAGCAGTTTTACTTTAAACACATATACATGTATATCGGTGTGTGTTTTGTGTTGTTAACGCATCTGTTAATATGGGTATTTGTGATAAAGTAATCATGCAGTTCCTGGGGTTGCAAAGAGTCAGACATGACAGTGTGACTGAACAACAATTCAAAACAATCACAGAAAATGGAGAAGGAAATGGCAACCCACTGTAGTATTCTTGCCTGGGAAATCCCATGGACAGAGGAGGCTGGTGGGCTGCAGTCCATGGGTTCTCATAGGAGGTAGGACATGACTTAGCAACTAAGCAACAACAATCATGGAAAAGGATGTGATCTCTATGTTTAGTATTTCCAGCTTAGGAAAATGAGGGAAATTGGCATTATCTTCTTTGTCTTATTTCTTTTCCTTTTAAAATTTTATTTTGTTTACTTATTTCTGAGAAACTTCGATCTCCGCTACTCTTCTTTCTATTTTTTCATTAATAAAAATATTCTTCTTTGTTCCCTCCAACTCTACAATTTGGATCTTAACATCTTCAATGTTAGATGAGGTATGCGCTCAAAGATTCGGGGTCTGTTGAATATGGGAAATTGTGGAGAGGATGTGATGGAACTAAATGCGTCTATTGCTCATAGTTCTCCATCAGGCCTATTGTCTGTTTTGTCTTGCTATGTCCCATCACTAAGAGATTGGGCATACCCCATTACTATGTGTAGCAGTTTAGCAGACTGCCAGATAGTGATGACAATGTGCTTATGTTTCCCTCTAATATATATATTTCACTTTTTGGATTCTCTAGAGAAGGAAATCTTCCAGAATGAGTGTAGTCTGGGTAGTGACTCATCTGAGTTATTATCACTATTTTTTTTTTTCCCAATTTGGACTTTGTCCCAAGAGTTTTATCTTTTTTTGCTTCAACAGTCTTTGGATTCCAGAAAATGTCATCCCCAAGAGATCCAGCTAAAGACAGCAATGGGAATTGTGTAGCTAATGCCAAGTTAACCTATATTGTGACCTAATTTTTTATTATTTTCAGTCAGGAATGAGTCAAACTAGTAGCGTAACTGTGAGAACTTCATCTCTTCTTAATCTTCTCAACAGCTTAGTTCCTGGGGAAAAGCTCAGTCTGTTGATGGCAATCCAATTCCAAGGCATTTCTTGTGTGGTTTGGGGAGGAAAGGTCTCACATATTCCAGTAAATACAAAGACATATCAGGAACTCAGAAAATAGAAAATAAGCTGAATTCAGCAAGTGTTATCAGTAAGGTAGCAAAAATTCTTTGCCAACACTACTTTGGAATTATTTTCACATGGAATTGTTCAAGGAACTATAAAATGTGAACTCTTGAAGCATGAGAATCCTTCAGATATTATTTTAAAAGTTGTAAAATACAAGTCATTCCTAATAAATTAAATTAAGGTAATATATGCATAGACACAAGTATCAGTAATTTTATAAATGTATATATCCTGGTGTTTTCAGTTTCTTATGAAATTGTCCATTTGTAGAATATTAGTCTGCATTTTCCATATAAAAAACAATTCACTTTCCACCTATAATAAACTGAACTCATTGCTTTTAACCAAGAAGTAAATTATTGTAAACTTCGCAGAGAACATTATATTTTAAAATATTGTGATAAGACTAGATATTTTACACTGACATGGATCTTTTCCCCATAATAATTCATACTTGAGGCTGACAGAATTATTGAGGAATTTTCTTTTATATAAAACTGATTTTGTTTTTATTTTTATGCCTCAAATATTTGCTAAAATGCATTACATAGTTCACAGATTTCACACAGCCTCTGCCGAGGGATAAGTCACTCACGTTTGTATCATTAACTGCTGTGGAAAGTCTAGCTCTTTGGCTGCCTGTAGAAGAGTTTATGAGTGTTTTATGATGTTTCTTGGTTATACTGTATTTTTACAACTGTTGCAAATAGACACAAATGTCATAAATTACTGAAATAAGTTATCCTCAATCCCTCCGAGTTTAATGAGGAACAGTTACAAAAAAAGGAAGTTTGCAAGTGCCACTAAAGTCCGCTTGATGGTTCCACATGTAGAATACTTTCAGATCTCTGAGTCAGATTGGTTAAACTTCTACTGTTTATCTGTTTCCTTTCTTTGATGCCATTTTAAATGTACCCTTAATTATGGGTGAATTGACTATTTGCTAATAAATACAGCTATTTGTTTCAAGTAAATGATCCACATTGGCTACCATTTAGATACAACCAATGCAATAGATGCAACCAATAGGTAAATATGTCCACCTCCAAATCAAATTCTGCACATAATATGTGTCCAGCAAGTTTCTACAACTATAATCTTTCAAGTTTATCATTAATAGCATTTGGAGAGTTGTCATTGAGATACTACATAAACTTAATGTTCCATCTAAAAATCTAGTTAAAATCACACAAATATTAATGTAACCTCACATCTATTATTACTAGCAAACATATTTACTGTCAAATATAGGGCTTGGAACGATGCTAAGTACTATGTATGGATTCAGAGAGCTAAAGGTGGAATTTAAAATAGAGAAGACATATTTATAACTATCAATAAAGGATGAGTCTAAGATTTAATTTATGTTACTGATTAGTAAAGGTAACATTGTGATGGAGAAAAAGCAGCCTACGCTTGACAAAGAAATAATTGAAGTCCAAACTTTATAAAAATTGAACTTAAATAATTAAAAATGGATTCAAGGAGTATATCCAGGAAGAATCTCTTTAGGTGCCTCTATTTTAGCAAATAAAGCTGCATGAATTGGTGAAGAACAAGTCATTTCTATTATAACCTTTCCCAAAATAATCAAAAACAATGAACAATATAGAGGTAATATGAGAAACTCAAAGAAATAGGAAATCCACAATCTTTCCATTATTCAAAGAGATTTAACGGATTTAACACTACTAACTTAATGCCTTACTAAATCTGGTACTAAGTAGGGAAACTAACTGGTTATAAATGCACTTCTTATCTTTCAAAATTCTTCTGAACATGCCCAAATTAGAACAGTGATCAAAAATGAAGGCAGTGGTAGAGGGAGGTAAACTAGATAACACAAAAGCCCAACTATTTGCTCTTAAGTAATTGAACATTAGCTGACTGTGAAAGGAAATACCTTGTGGAGTGCTTTAGATGAATTATCTCAAGCCAAACTCATGTAAGCCATTAATAGGGGTCTTATTATTCTCCCAGTTTTATAAATTATAAAATGTAGCCTTGTTAATATGAGACTTATGGAAAATGAAGCATTAATAAAGTGATGGAGAACAGCATTGAGCCAATGAAGTGCATCCAATGATGGTATTAACAAATACTCCATAATGAGATATGAGTATGAGGCATATTTGAATTCAAGTTTAGTCGGAATTTTATTATACTAATCATTATAATTTATAATTTTGTTATATATATACTCACACATACACACACCTGTATATTGAATACTAACAACTCCTGAAATATATTTAATATCTATATCTATAGATGTATAAATTTAGAAATGTATAATATAGAATATATAAAAATATAATATATATGTAAATTTATGAGTATATAAAATATATATTATGTAATATATGGACTATATTTTTTACATATATTTAAGGAGTTGAATTTTTGGTTCCTATTATTGGTTATTGCAATTGATTCAACAAGTTCCTAATTCTATGTTGTTTGTGATCCTAGTTACTAGTCATAATCACACATTAAATTTAGCCTAGGATTAACAGTGGAGAAGGCAATGGCACCCCACTCCAGTACTCTTGCCTGGAAAATCCCATGGACAGAGGAGCCTGGTGGGCTGCAGTCCATGGGGTCGCTGAGGGTCGCACACGACCAAGCGACTTCACTTTCACTTTCACGCATTGGAGAAGGAAACGGCAACCCACTCGTGTTCTTGCCTGGAGAATCCCAGGGACGGGGGAGCCTGGTGGGCTGCCGTCTATGGGGTCGCACAGAGTCAGACACGACTGAAGCGACTTAGCAGCAGGATTAACAGTACTCTTAATAAAATCTAATGCCCAAAGTATCACATTGGATAACTTTCTAAAAATGGTCATGTATTTTCTTTCAATAAATATTCTAATACTTTGTGAAGTTATCTCAACTGAACTTTTAGACTGAATTCATTGACTTATCTAAAACCATATATAAATAAAGAGTTTAAATATATATATATATATACACACCATATATAGTATTTACCGTACAGAGAGAGAGAGAGAGAGATGTATCTCTCTTGGAAACAAATTCTTAATGTCTGAGATAGGGTGAAGCATTGAAAAGCTAATTCAGCCTGAAATCTGCATATGAAAACTAACTTTAAAATGTCTTCTATTTTACTAGAAATTTTAATATATTCCTATGAACCTCCCTTTCTTTCTGCTCAAGCATTTTTATTTTTAAATACATATCCGTGTCTTCCTTTACAAATAAAAATAAATGGATACAACTCAAGCATCAATATTTCTTTTTTTCCGGCTTGGTACAATAAATAAAAATGATATGGAAAAGCTAGAACTTTTACCTAATGCAAATGAGACAAACACACATCACTGAAATTAGTCTGGGTTTTAAATTGTTCAAGGGGAACCAAAAAGATGCCTAAGGGTAAACGTAGTTGATGTCTTCTTCACTTCTATCATAATTGTGTTTCTGTTCTATTGCGACATGTATTACCATTATCAAACTACTGTGTATTTCATTCTCGCCTGTGGCAATGCAGTGGCCCCCTCTAACAGAAGACCGAGCCGCATCAGGACTACATTAGGAAAGGAATGTTTTATTTAAGGACTAGGCTGGTAACTCACTACCATATTTCCCTTTACAATTTGCTCACTTTAATTGCTGAAACATTTCCTGCTATTTCAGAAGAGCAAGGGCCACAAAAGCCTACAGATGAAGTGCCACCAGGCTTACCCTAGAGGAGCACATTTGTTTTGTGACCTACATTTGACAGCATTTTAAACATGCCTTGTGTGACTCCTTTCTTTCCTCTGTCTACTAGTTCTTCAGAATTGAACATTTGAACTTCGTGCGACTCTGAAATGAGTAATTAATGAAGCATCAGTGTTTGGAAGCTTTCTCAATGAAACCCAGTGGACAGAACACAGGCAAATGAACCTAGAGACACGATGCACAAAGAATTGCAGTCTGAAAAACTTCTGATTCAAAAATGGATTTGAGATTATTGAACTGTTTTCTCCCGATAGCTTCAGTCTAAAGAGGAAATACTATATCATTGTAAAATAGTGGAACATCTATGGGATATGTCACTGGTAAGTAGCAGAAGTAATACTTTTTTAAATTACAACTTTATAAAGAATTTAGGAATAATTGGAAATGTATTGACCAAGCGTATAAAGATAAGTAGCAATTTTCCATCCTATTACGAAAAGTTTTAAATAACTTAAATAGTATTCCCAATATTAACAGATTCTTGTGGGTATTTGAAACATATTCTTTATTTCTGGCGTTTATTACAAGTGTCTTGTGAAGACACAGCTAAAGTCTTCAACTCTGCGAGCTCTCTTTGTCCAGAACATCTTGTACTTCTTACAACTCTCAAGAGAATAGATGATAAATGTAAACAGATCAATATACAGACAAACCAAGCAGACTTTAATCAATAAAATGCAAATCTTAAATTCTAAATTCCTGGTATTTTTCATGTATTCAATATACGGAGAACATTAAATATTTTTAAGGCTTACAGCTTCATTTAGGGTATAATTTCAAATATAGTAAAGGTTTAAATCAATATCTTTTCAACATCACAATCATTGACTAGCCGGGGAGAAAGGTGGCTTCTTTACTTAAGGTCACAGGGAGTAAAGACTCAGAATATGCCTTTTAAACATTTTCCCAGATAATGTTATAAACTCTAAAATGAGGGTATTGCAGGCTTTGGTATTTTCTGCCTAAATAAGTGAATTTGACCAACTAGCCCTACAATTGGTGATTCTGTTGTTTGTTTTGTGTTCATTTCCACAATGACAAGTCACCTGTTTGGTGTTCTAGGTATTCTATTGATAACTATAAGTTTAAATCTCATCATGCATTAAAATCTTATGGGAACTCAATCACAGGATTTTATTTTTTCTGTATACAAAAAATTTCTATTCCCCCAAACATTCCTTTATTTCACTTTCCAATCACTCTCTCTCTGCCAGAGGAATCTGCTATTAGTTTTGCTAGTTCTTGAACATCATAAAAATGAAATTCCATGTTATAACATTGATTTAGACAATATTAGGGGAAAACAATTCTTTAACCCCCAAGTAAATTTTGTAGCGTTTCAATATCAAGTCAACAGCTATTTTGTGAACTTTTAAGATAGAAGTTGTCTAACATGCAATCTCTATTAATTAGCATCATCTTTCTCTATATTCGGAGATTAATAATCTCTCTTTTGATAGTTCAGTTGCTCAGTCATGTCCTACTCCTGTGATAAACTGACCACAAATCTGAATGCTATACACTCAGAAACATTTTGCAGAAAAGGAAAAAGAACTGTTGTGAAAAACATTAGCGAATTCCAAACCTCTTTTCAGATATCAAGCATTATTAAATACTGCAAGAAAAATCTGCTCTGTGTACATTCCTAAGGAAACAGTTACCTTCTCACTGTCTATTCAGGTGAAGAGTATTCAGACTTCAAAATCTTTAGTGTCCCTTGAGACACGCTAAATTAAATGGACCCTTTAATTGTCCTTTATGTTATAAATTCCAACTACTAGAAAGAAAGAAAAGAACCTATTCCTCACCTACCTATCCAGTTTCACTTCCTGTTCCTTTCTCTTTTCCTGACTAGGCTTTAGGTCCAATAGTTTTCCTTTTTTTTTTTCTAATTTTTATTGGAGGTTAGCTGCTTTACAATGTTATGTTAGTTTCTTCTGTACAACGAAGTGAATCAGCTATATATGTGCATGTAAATGTAAACAGATTTACGTTTACCCAGTGGCACCCCACTCCAGTACCCTTGCCTGGAAAATCCCATGGATGGAGTACCCTGGAAGGCTGCAGTCCATGGGGTCGCTGAGGGTCGGACACGACTGAGCGACTTCACTTTCACTTTTCACTTTCCTACGTTGGAGAAGGAAATGGCAACCCACTCCAGTGTTCTTGCCTGGAGAATCCCAGGGAGGGGGAGCCTGGTGGGCTGCCGTCTTTGGGGTCGCACAGAGTCGGACACGACTGAAGCGACTCAGCAGTAGCAGCACCCACCTCCCAACACCCTGCCGTTTTTGGATCCCCTTCCTGTTTCGGTCATCACAAAGCACTGAATAGAGCTCCCTGTGCTATACAGTAGGTTCACACTCGTTATCTATTTTATACACAGGATCAATAATTCATGTGTGTCCAGTCGTTTTCAATGCCTTGAACCAACCCTGGCTTTTCCTGCCCGGGGCCTCCATACATGCTCACCTGCCTTGAGCTTTCTTATCTCTGCTTTTTGAGAGACTAACAGCTCCTTCTTCCTTTATCACCAATCAATATCATTTTGCTTATTACCTCTTCAGAGAGGCCTCTTCGGATCACTCTCACCTCTGCTTTTGCCCTCTCAGAGCACTGTGGATTTTAACTCATGGAACCCATGCCAGCGGTAATTGCCTATAAGGAAAAAGAATCTGAAAAAGGAGTCTAATGGCACCAAAATCATGCTCCTCCACCTGCCAAATGAGAGAGAGTTAGATCCCTGGGTCAGGAAGCTCCTCTAGAGTAGGAAATGGCACCCAACTCCAGTATTCACCTGGAGAAGCCCATTGACAAAGGAGCTTCGCTGGTTACAGTCTATGGGGCCACAAGGAGCTGGACCCGACTGAGCACACACATATATACCCAATGGTAATAACCTATAGTGAAAAAGAATTTGAAAAACAGTCTAATAACCCCAAAGATCATGCTTCTTTTTATGTATCTAGAACTTAACATTTTAACTGAAATAGTAAGAATTTTCAAAGAACTGAAGGCTTTGCCTTTCTGAATAAGAAAGCAATGACATTTGTTTGTTAATTGCCTCCGCTTACCCTGGAGTCAGAATCCCCAGAGCTCTTTTCTCCTGTTCACTCACTCAATGTCTGTGGAAGAGGGACTCTGCTCCTTGAAGCATCCCATGTATATTAACCCTAACATCAGGGTAACACCGATCTCTTGAGTAGTGTTTAGCTTGACATGCTATCAGGAAGCTGAGAAAACACTTTCTAATTTCTCTCTTCAAAGGAAAGAACCTCTCACTTCAACACGATTGAGTTATCCAAGCATACAGGAGCCTCTTTCTATTTAATTTTGTTCTCAAGATGTCAGCAATTTCCCTATATTCCTCAGGTGCTTATCTTACCAACTCTTACCAATGAATTTGGATATTGGAGGAAAACTGACTTTTGTTCTTTTAAGAAAATTGATTTAGGAAACTATATCAGGGCTAAATACTGTCTTAAAGTTATTTCTTGATATGTCCACTGCCTTCACTGTTCAGTTCAGTTCAGTTGCTCAGTCATCTGACTCTTGGTAACCCCATGGGCTGCAGCATGCCAGGCCTCCCTGTCCATCACCAACTCCTGGAGTTTACTCAAACTCATATCCACTGAGTCGGTGATGACATCCAACCATCTCACCCTCTGTCATCCCCTTCTCCTCCTGCCTTCAATCTTTCCTAGCATCAGGGTCTTTTCAAATGAGTCAGTTCTTCACAGCAGGTGGCCAAGGTATTAGAGTTTCAGCTTCAGCATCAGTCCTTCCAATAAATATTCAAGACTGATTTCCTTTAGGATGGACTGGTTGGATGTCCTTGCAGTCCAAAGGACTCTCAAGAGTCTTCTCCAACACCACAGTTCAAAAACATCAGTTCTTCAGCACTCATGTTTCTTTATAGTCCAACTCTCACATCCATACATGACTACTGGTAAAACCATAGCCTTGACTAGACGGACCTTTATTGGAACAGAAAACCTGTATCTTGTCCATCATTGGTTTGTGCTGATTTTTCCATGCCCCATGATACCTCTACAGCAGGATCGACAGTATTAGGGACCACCAAAAGGAGAATGTCTCTTGCAAGTATTGCTCATTTGTCTTTCCCTGTGTTAATGGAGACAAGCACAATAATATACTAAATTAGAAATAGAAGGTGGAACTGAGGTCTTTTGCATTCCTCATAAATTAGAAGAGACACATGCTTGAGCTTTTTAATCAATGAAAAGATTTTTCTTTCAATGACTATGTTGTGGTTCTTAGCCTAGGAGTACTACAGCCAATGGTGGTGTGACTTCTGCTATTTTAGTCATAAAATACCTACGTGAACTCCAGATGTTGCCTATGAAGCCAGTTGTTAACAGGGCAAGAGAGGATTCATTCCATGCCCATTTTCTACTTTGGTGCTGAAATGAGAGCTCGTCCATAGGCTAGATCCCACCCACAAGCCGACTTGCACCTGCAAAAGTCTTCAATTTGGGGGCTTTTAAATCACAAACAGACACTCTGACTCAGTCTTCCATATTAAAAATTCCATAGCAGAGGAAAAAAGAAAAAACACTCCCCAAACTCAGAGCTCTAATTCCTTAATGAATTATGTATGTGCTGTGAGATATACAGACAGACATAAGTTGATTTCCTATTCTGAATACTGGACAGTATATTGCGATGTGGACCGAGACCATTTCAGGGTCACACTTGTGAGTAAACCAAAATGTTAACAAGATTTGCTTTAACTGAGGAAACTGGGAATTCCAAACTATTCATAAAACATCACTGACAACGCTAAAGCTCAAGAGGAAAATGCCGTCTACTTTCTACAAGTTAACTCTCTGGTCTTTGGAGACATAATGCTTGTGAATATACTGCCACAGACTGAAGTCCATTTTGCACAGACTGTGCAGAGGCTTATTTATAGAGACTTGCCCCTGCCATCACCAGGTTTCATTTTAGACTCCCAGTGAACCAGAAACCCAAAGCTAACGTGTTCTACAGTCACCAGCTTTCTTATACTTTTCACCTGGAGTCATAAATCTTTTCTTTATATCCTTGGGGAAGGAGTGAGTTCTCCTGAAAACTTGAGCCAAGTTCACCTGACACTTCTCATGAGTCCCATTTAGGGTTTTTGTAGGGAAAAAAAAAAAAGTCAAATCAAAATAATGTTTGCCAGTTTTAGATTTCATTAAAAAACGCACAGACACATGTGTCATGTCCCAAGACACTTATTTTAGTAGTAATTGGAAGACAAAAATGGCATCAGTTCAGACTGTCAAGACTAACCTGAGAAACACACAGAAGACTCGAATCAACCCCCCTAGCCCTAGGTTATCTCTGAAAATGAGGCCAAAGGAAGTTTAGCCATGGAAGTTGACAGCATATGTGAGCACTCAGGAGTCAACTATGTCATTATTATTAACGTTGATGTAAAAGCTCTTAGAACTCGTATGTTCCATCCACATGAGCACATAAACAGTTAATATCATGCTCATTGTCTGCTGTTGTCAAAAGCAAGCTACCATGTCTTTTAGATAAGTGAAAGCACACAGGCATGTGTTGGAACTTGGGCCTGAACCTTCCAGTAGAGGGCCTCAAAGGCGAGCATTGTCCAAGATGATAAGTTCTTCTGGATTTCCTTCCTGGAGAGGTATCATCACTGTTCTCACTCTAAGTCCTCTCCTGACTCTTCTACAAACTAATAGCATTGATAGATAAGATGTGAAAAGATAAAAGTCAAAAGTCATAGTCCTCTTTGCCATCTAAATGGGAAGAAAATCAGGATAATCTCAAGGAAGAAATGATGTTTAGTAACTAGGCAGGAAAATGAACTGTACTTCAAGAATGCTAGTAATATTCTTTCTTCATTGAGTTGGCAGTCATGTGTCTGTGTTCTGTTTGAAATGATTTGTCAATGTGCAAATTGGTTATATGTGCTTTTATATATCTATCATACCTAGTTTACTAACCCAATTAAAATGTGAGCCAAAGAACTGAAGAGAGAAGACGAAAAGAAGACATACAAATGGCTAACAAACACATGAAAAGATGCTCAACGTCACTCATTATTTGAGAAATCAAAACCACAATAAGGTCTCATCTCACTCCAGTCAGAATGGCCACCATCAAAAAGTCTACAAAATGGAGAAAAGGGAACTCTCTTACACTGTCTGTGGGAATGCAAACTGGTACAGCCACTATGAAAAACAGTGTGGAGATTCCTTAAAAAAAAAAATGGAAATAGAACTGCCATACAACCCAGCAATCCGCTGCTGGGCATGCAAACCAAGGAAACCAGAATGGAAAGAGACACGTGTGCCCCAATGTTCACTGCAGCCCTGTTTACAATAGCCAGGACATGGAAGCAACCCAGATGCCCAGCAGACAAATGAATAAGGAAGTTGTGGTACATATACACAATGGAATATTACTCAGCTATAAAAAGAAACACACGAGTCAGTTTTAATGAGGTGGATGAAACTGGAGACTATTATACAGACTGAAGTAAGTCAGAACGAGGAACACCAATACAATATATTAGAGCATAAGCATGGAATTTCTAAAGATGGTAACAATGGCCCTATATGCAAGCAGCAGAAGAGACACAGATGTAAAGAACAGATTTTTGGCCTCTGAGGGTGAAGGCAGCAGTGGGGTGATTGGAGAGAACAGCATTGAAATATGTATATTACCGTATGCAAACTAGATGGCCAATGCAAGTTCGATGC
The DNA here is from genome assembly GCA_006408695.1 of Aepyceros melampus. NCBI lineage: Eukaryota > Metazoa > Chordata > Mammalia > Artiodactyla > Bovidae > Aepyceros > Aepyceros melampus. The sequence goes on from SJXQ01006568.1 coordinate 616,351, forward strand.
AGGAAGCAGGGCACCCAAGCCGGTGTGCTGGGACAGCCCAGAGGCATGGGGTGGGGAGGGAGGCGGGCGGGGGTTTGGGATGGGACGTATGTACTCCTGTGTCTGATTCATGTCGATGTATGGCAGAAAAATACCACAATAGTATAAAGTAATTATGCTCCAACGATAATGAATCAATTAATTTTAAAAAGTTTACTAAAAGAAAGTGTCATTGCACTGTGTTCCAAAGATACATACTTGGAAAAGTAACAAAAACTAGTGGTCAAGATTGAATCTGCAGGCCTATTAGAGTCAAAACATGGAATTTCAGAGAACAGGGCATAACTTAGGCAAGGATGAAGTTAGAAATGAAAAGTATGAAAATAAAGACAGTGTCTAAAGCCAGGCTTATTGCATAAACTTGGGAAAAGGAAAAAGTTTAAAAAGGTGTTGCTTCTTTCTGGATCTATAGCTCATTTAAAGTTTCATCCCAGAGACACAAGAGAAAGAGAAGAGCCTGACAGTCAGGTTCTGCACTAGAGAATGTACTAGATTCAATCTACAAAATTTCAAATAATACCCTAAACAGGAGCCTAACCCACCAATATAAGACCTGGGTCTGAATTCAGAACTTCAGGAAAGAGCAACAGAAAAGCTGAGAGAGAGGAAAATGATAATAGACTGAGATAAGTGAAATTAACCTTTACAAAAAGCAAACAGCCAACAACTAACTCAAAGAATCTATGGATTAAAAGCAAATAAACAAATAAATTTGCAGCATTCTCCTCTTAACAAAACATTAGATAAAGGGAAGAGACGGATTGCTTACATATGAGCAGTAATTAAGCAAGCCCTCTTCTCATCAGAAATGCTACTGAGAGAAGATAAAGAGCATCCTTTCAAAGTGTTTATTAAAAAAAAAAAACTGTCACAAGAGTGTATACTACCAAAATATAGGTGATTTTAAAAAATTACCCATTCATATTGAGATCTTTTATTTTTTTTTCCTATTTGGACAAACATTGCTGAAGAGCTAATAAAAGACTATTGAAACAAGAACTGGCTGTATCTTAAGAAAAAGAAATGCAGAGCAAGCAATAAATGAGTGTTTAGAAACTGGTAACATGTTATCTCTTCTAATTAAATAACAGTGTAAGCTAGAAATTAGAACCATAACTATTTTTTTTATTTAATAAAAAGGTTGCAGTAAAGTTTCTAGAGGCCATTAACAAGAAAAGTGATAGACAAAATATTTTATAAGCTATATAATAACCTTATTATGTTGTAGGGAAGGACAGGTAGGTAGAACAAACTTTGTTGGAAAAAATGTGTCCTTTTACTCAACAAATGGCCTCCCAGGTGGTAAAGAATCTACCTGCCAATGCAGGAGACACAGGAGCCTAGAGCTCAATTCCTGAATCAGGAATTTCCCCTGGAGTAGGATGTAGCAATCCACTTCAATATTCTTGACTGGAAAATTACATGGACAGAGGAGCTTGGCAGGCTATAGTCCATGGAGCTGCAAAGAGTTGGACATGACTCAGAGAGAGAGCAGTCAAAACATATTAATATTTACATAAGACTCTTCATATGCTTCCCAGGCAAGAACCTGCTTGCCTGCCAATGCAGGAGATGCTGGAGACAAGGGTTCAATCCCTGGGTCGGGAAGATCCCCTGGAGGAGGGCATGGTAACCCACTCCAATATGCTTGCCTAGGGAATTCCATGAACAGAGGAGCCTGATGGGTTATGGTCCATCGAGTCACAAAGAGTCAGACATGACTGAAGCAGCTTAGCACTCATGACAATTCTAAGCGCTAAGGGTTGGCACAGGTTCTGGAGAAACAGGGGACCACCCCGAGTGAAGCTGAACAGGTTGTAGCAGTGGGTGGTGAATATATTTACGGATGTAGCAGGGAGCCAAACTCTAGGGTGTTCTGTTTGGTAAAGGGATTGGAACATGCTTTCAGTTCTTTGGTGTAATGAAGAGTCAAGCTCCTTGTGTTTGTTGTTTGACTGCTGAGAGCTTTTAAGCCTTACCCAGCTCTTCCCCTTCTGCCTGGCATCTGGGCAAGCTGATAAGAAAACCCCGTGCTCCTTCCTTTGGTTCCAGCAGGAGACGCAAAGTACACAAACCACTATCTGCAAACAGACATCCTCATCCAGAGTCTACTGCCTAAACATAATAAAAACTCCAAGCCAGTCTTTTTCCTGCTCTTTCAAGACATTTCAGACTCCCTTGGGAGTGGTAGTGCTCTTCCCGAAATACCTCCTTATGTGAGTGATAAGCTTTTTTAGCCCCTCTTGGTGTTCCTGGCACCGCATTTACATCTGAATCAAATTTTGAGTCGCTTTCACAGATGGTAGGCCCTCGGAGTATTTGAGTAGGTGTAGACATTATCGGACTTATATTTTTAAAAAATCACTCATTTTCTCTGTGCAAAATACACCAAGGAAGGCAAAGGATACAGCAGGAAAACTTTCCCAAGTTATTGCAATTGTCTAGACCCAATGTTCCCCAAACTTTTTTCACTCTAGGAAGCTCACATAGAAATTAAGACTGTCTGTGTGGTACAGGAGGAAAACAAGAAGCTGTTCAATGCCGGAAGTTGTTTCGTTTCTTTGGTCCTTCAGATCTCAAAGCACATCAGAGTTGTTATCTTGGTAACCTTGAAACATATTAGGTAACAATATTGCGAAAGATGGTATGAAAGAGTGATGGTTTACACTGAGTGGCAGGAGCAGTAAGAGGCAGGGGCACTTTTAAAGGTAAAGCCACTGGATTTGGTTGTATGCATGTATATTTCCAAGGATTTGGCATGAACAAATGAAAGGATAGAATTGTCATTTACTGAGATGAGAAGAAGTTGGGAGAAGCTGGTTTAATGGGACAAAAAATAAAAGGTAACATTTTGATAAGTATGTTTATCAAAAATGTTTTACCAATCACTGAAAGAAATAATTCAAGACTATAGCCTTCATTTTGCCAGAACTGCTTTCTTAAAAAGTTAAAACCAAATGGTAAAATGTACTATCATCTTTCTTTTTGGTAGGCAATAATCCCAACACTATGTTTCATCTGAAAATGTCTTTATTTCCTTGTTGTTCTTGAAGGAAATCATTTCCAGATACAGAAATTATAGTTGATAATGCTTCTTTTTCAGTACTTCAAAAATGTGGAGGCATTTCCTTCTGGCCTCAAGGTTCATCTGCTGTCCTTTGAACTAGTATTGCTTTGCCTATTGTGCTGGTTATCTCTAGATGCCTTCAAGACTTTTCCTTCAACTTGAGTTCCAGAACTTTAATTATGATGCCTCTTGCCTTGGGTTCCATGAATGATAAGTCACTTCAATCATGTCTATCTCTGCAACCCTATGGACTGCAGCCTGCCAGATTCCTCTGTCTATGAGATTTTCCAGGCAAGAACACTGGAGTGGTTTGCTGTTCCCTCCTCCAGGGGATCTTCCTGAACCAGGATCTTATGTGTCTCTTATGTCTCCTGAATTAACAGGTGGGTTCTTTACCAGTAATGCCACCAGTATAGCATTCCCTCAGCTTCTTGAGGCTGCAAGTTTTGGCAAATTTGGAAAATTTTTACCATTATTTAATTGAATACTTTTTTCAGTTCTATTCACTGCACCCTCTGATCTGGCCAAAAATATGAATGTGACTCCCTTTATTATTCTACAAGTTCATGGGACTCTGTTGAATTTTTTTTATGTTATTTCTTTCTGATATTCAGATTGTACAAATTCTATTGATCTGTCCTCAAGTTAGTTAATTTTGTCCTTTGTCATCACTGAAGCCCACCAGTGTTATTTGTTTTTCTGATTTGTTTTTAAGTTAGATGTTTTATTTGATTTTTTTAAATAATGTTTTACTTAAAATTTGCTGAGATTTTCTAATTTTTATTTGTTTAAGAGAATTTAAGCTTCTTGAAGCATTTTATGGTGGCTGTTTTAAAATATTTGTCAGATAATTCTAACATCTAATTTTTCTTGCTCTTGGTGTCTGTTAATATCTTCTCTTCTACACATTGTGATTTTTCTAGTTTTGATATAATAAGTTTTTTCTCAGTTATACTCTGAAGATTTTAAATATGATAGTGTAAAGCTCCAGGCTCTATGTAGTTTTTATTTATTTATTTTTTTAATTTCGATAAAAGTCACATGATTTAAAGCATGCTATTTTAACCATATTTAACATTTATACATTTCAGTGGCATTAACTACATTCACACTGTTGCTTCAGTTTAGGGAAGTGAAAAAGTTTGGAGATGCATGATGGTTAGAATCTATATAAATGCTATTAAAATATAATTGACTTACAATATTGTGTTAGTTTGGATGTACAACACAGTGATTCAGTTATACATACATGTATATTTCTTCACATTCTTCGCTCTTATGGGTTATTACAAACTATTGAGTCTAGTTCACTGAGCTATACTGTAGCTGTGTTATGTAGAGCAAGGGCAGAGAAGCCCCAGGAGGACGGTAGGCGCTGGAGTGGCAACTGTGTGGCACTGGAGCAACTTAGAGGAGATTCCCCATGTCCAAGGGCAAAAAAAGAAGCCACAGCAAGATGGTAGGAGAGGGAAATCGCATTTTAAATCAAATCCCATACCCACCAGACACAGATGGCTCAAGCAAACTTTGTGTGCGCCAGGACCAGAGACCCCACAGTAGCTGAGACAGAACTGTGTTCGAGCATCGCCTACAGAGGTACGTGTCAGCAGTGGACTGGTGCAGGGAAAGGGGCTCTGGATGCAGCAGACCTGGGTGTTGCATAAGCCCTCTGGGAGGAGGTCGCCCTTAACCGACCATAGAGCCACCAGAACTTACACAGGACTGGGAAACAGACCCTGGGAGGGCACAAACAGAACCTTGTGTGCTCCAGGGCCTAGGAGAAAGGAGCAGTGAGCCCACAAGAGACTGACCCAGACTTGCCCGTGAATGTCCAGGACTTGCCTGTGGGTGTGCGGGAGTCTCCGGTGGGGGTGTGCGCTGGCGGTGGCCTGCGGCAGGGTTGAGGGTACTCAGTGCAGCAATGCCTGCATGGAACCTTCTGGAGGAGGTCACCATTATCTTCATTACCTCCACCAGAGTTTGGCCCCAGATAAACAGCAGGAAGGGAACACAGCTCCATCCACCAACAGATAATTAAAGATTTACTGAGCATGGCCCTGCCCATCAGAACAAGACACAGTTTTTCCCTCAGTCAGTCTCTCCCAACAAGAAGCTTCCATAAGCCTCTTATCTTTCTCCATCACAGAGCAGCCAGGCTGAAAACCACAGTCACAGAAAACTAACCAACCTAATCACATGGACTACAGCCTTGCCACACTCAATGAAACTCTGAACCATGCCAAGTAAGGCCACCAAAGATAGATGGGCCATGATTGGTCCACTGGAGAAGGGAATGGCAAACCACTTCAGTTCTTGCCTTGAGAACCCCATGAACAATATGAAAAGGCAAAAAGATAGGACACTGAAAGATGAACTCTCCAGGCTGGTAGATGTCCAATATGCTACTGGAGATCAGAGAGAAATAAATCCAGAGAGAATGAAGAGATGGAGTCAAAGCAACAACAACACCCAGTTGTGGATGTGACTGGAGATGAAAGCAAGGTCCGATGCTATGAAGAAGAATACTGAATAGGACCCTGGAATGTTAGGTCTATGAATCAAGGAAATTGGAAGTGATCAAATGGGAGATGGCAAAAGTGAACATCGATGTTCTAGGAATCAGCAAACTAAATGGAGTGGAATAGGCAAATTTAACTCAGATGACCATTATATCTATTACTGTGGGCAAGAATCCCTAAGAAGAAATGGAGTAGTCGTCATAGTCAACAAAAGAGTCCAAAATGCAGTACCTGGATGCAATCTCAAAAACTACAGAATGATCTCTTTTTGTTTCCAAGGCAAACCATTTAATATACAGTAATCCAGGTCTATGCCCTGACCGGTAATGCTAAAGAAGCTAAAGTTGAATGGCTCTGTGAAGACATACAAAATCTTCTAAAATTAACATCCAAAAAAGATGTCCTTTTCATTACAGAAGACTGCAATACAAAAGTACTGGAGTAACAGACAAATTTGGCCTTGGAATACAGAATTAAGCAGGCAAAAGGCTAATAGAGTTTTGTTAAGAAAATGCACTGGTCATAGCAAACACCCCCTTCCATCAACACAAGAGAAGACTCTACATATGGACATCACTAGATGGTCAATACTGAAATCAGATTGATTATATTCTATACAACCAAAGATGGAGAAACTCTATACAGTCAAAAAAAAAAAAAAAAGACCAGGAATGGACTGTGGCTCAGATCATGAACTCCTCATTGCAAAATTCAGACTTAAATTGAAAAAAATATGGAAAACACTAGACCATTCAGGTATGACCTAAATCATGTTGCTTACAATCATACAATGGAAGTGACAAATAGATTCAAGGTATTAGATCTGATAGACAGAGTGCCTAAAGAACTATGGACAAAAAAAAAAAAGAACTACGGACAGAGGTTCGAGACATTTTACAGGAGGCAGGGGTCAAGACCATCCTCAAGAAAAAGAAATGCAGAAAGCAAAATGGTTGTCTGAGGAGGCCTTACAAATAGGTATGAAAAAAGAGAAGCAAAAGGCAAAGGAGAAAAGGAAAACTTTACATATTCGAATGCAGAATTCCAAAGAATATCAAGGAGAGATAGAAAGCCTTCCTCAGTGATCAATGGAAAGAAATAGAGGGAAACAATAGAATGGGAAAGACTAGAGATCTCTTCAAGAAAATTAAAGATACCAAGGGATCTTTTCATGCAAAGATGGGCTCAAAAAATGACAGAAATTGAACTGTGGGGTTGGAGAAGACTCTTGAGAGTCCCTTGGACTGCAAGGAGATCCAACCAGTCCATTCTGAAGGAGATCAACCCTGAGATTTCTTTGGAAGGAATGATGCTAAAGCTGAAGCTCCAGTACTTTGGCCACCTCATGCGAAGAGTTGACTCATTGGAAAAGACTCTGATGCTGGGAGGGATTGAGGGCAGGAGGAGAAGGGGACGACAGAGGGTGAGATGGCTGGATGGCATCACTGACTCAATGGGCATGAGTCAGAGTGAACTCCGGGAGTTAGTGATGGACAGGGAGGCCTGGTGTGTTGCGATTCATGGGGTTGCAAAGAGTTGGACACGACTGAGCGACTGAACTGAACTGAACTGAATAGAAGCAGAAGATATTAAAAAGAGGTGGCAAGAATACACAGAACAATACAAAAGAAAGATTCACAACCCAGATAATCAAGATGGTGTAATTACTCACCTAGAGCCAGACATCCTGGAATGCGAAGTCAAGTGGGCTTTAGGAAGCATAACTCTGAACAAAGCTAGTGGAGATGATGGAACTCCAGTTGAGCTATTTCAAATCCTAAAAGATGATTCTGTGAAAGTGCTGCACTCAATATGCCCGCAAATTTGGAAAAATCAAGAGTGGCCACAGGACTGGAAAAGGTCAGTTTTCATTCCAATCCCAAAGAAAGGCAGTGTCAAAGAATGCTCTAACTACCGCACAATTGTTCTCATCTCACATAGTGCTCAAAATTATCCAAGCCAGGCTTCAACAGTATGTGAACTATAAACTTCCAGATGTTCAAAATGGATTTAGAAATGGCAGAGAAACCAGAGATCGAATTACCAACATCCGTTGGATTATCAAAAAAGTAAGAGAGTTCCAAGAAAAGTCTACTTTTGCTTTATTGACTATGCCAAAGCCTTTGACTGTGTATATCATAATAAGCTGTGCAAAATCTGAAAGAGACAGGAATACCAGACCACCTTACCTGCCTCCTGAGAAATCTGTGTGCAGGTCAAGAAGCAACATTTACAACTGGACATGAAACAACAGACTAGTTCCAAATCAGGAAAGGAGTACATTAAGGCTGTATATTGTTACCCTGCTTATTTAATTTATATGCAGATTACATCATGAGAAATATTGTACTGAATGAAGCACAAGCTGGAATGAAGATTTCCAGGAGAAATATCAAAAACCTGAGACATGCAGATGACACCACACTTAAGGCAGAAAGTGAAGAAGAACAAAAGAGCCTCTTGATGAAAGCGAAAGAGGAGAGTGAAAAGTTGACTTAAAGTTCAACATTCAGAAAATGAAGATCATGGCATCTGGTCCCATCACTTCATGGCATAGATAGATGGGGAAACACAGGAAACAGTGACAGATTTTATTTTCTAGGCTCCATAATCACTGCAGATGGTGACTGCAGCCATGAAATCAAAAGACACTTGCTCTTTGGAAGAAAAGTTATGACCAACCAATACAGTGTATTAAAACACAGAGACATTACTTTGCCAACAATGGCCCATCTAGTCAAAGCTATGGTTTTTCCAATAGTCATGTATGGATGAAAGAGTTGGACTATAAAGAAAGCTGAGTACTGAAGAATAATTGATGCTTTTGAACTTGAGAGTCCCTTGGACTGCAAGGAGATCCAACTAGTGCAACTTAAAGGAAATCAGTCCTGAATATTAATTGGAAGGACTGATGCTGAAGCTGAAACTCCAAAACTTTGGCCACCTGATGTAAAAAACTGACTCAATTGAAAAGACCCTGATGCTGGGAAAGATTGAAGGAAGGAGGAGAAGGAGATGACAGAGGAGGAGATGGTTGGATGGCATCACCGACTTGATGGACATGAGTTTGAGTTAGCTCCAGGAGTTGGTGATGGACAGGGAGGCCTGGCTACTGCAGTTCATGGAGTCACAAAGAATCAGACATGACTGAGCAACTGAATTGAACTGAACTAAATATGTGGAGTAATACAGATTAGAATGGAAGGAAGATGTGGAGAGTTCTTCATGTTCACCTGGAACCACCTCATCCTACCTAGTAGATATTGGTTTGGATGAAAAATCAGCTTTATTCTGGACCAGGATAACACTAGGCAAAGGGACAAGAGTGTGTCAACTAGCCCAGTTGGCACCTCCTTGTCGTTCAGTTGCTAGGTCATTTCCCACTCTTTGTAGCCTCATGGACTGCAGCAGACCAGGTTTCCCTGTCCTTCACCATCTCCCAGAGTTCCTCAGATTCATGACCATTGAGTTGTTGATGCTATCTAACCATTTCATCCTCTGCCACCGTTTTCTCCTTTGGTCCTCAATCTTTCCCAGCATCAGGGTCTTTTTCAGTAAGTTCAGTCTTTGCATCAGTTGCAAAGAGTATTGGAGCTCCAAGTATTGGAGTTTCAGCTTCAGCATCAAGTTCTTCCAAAGGATATTCAAGGTTGATCTCCTTTAGGATTGACTGGTTGGATCTCCTTGCTGTCCACGGAACCCTTGAGTCATCTCCAGCACCACAATTTGAAAGCATCACTTCTTTGGCCCTCAGCCTTCTTTATGGTCTGTCTCTCACACCTGAACATGACTACTGGAAAATCCATAGCTTTGAATATACAAACTTTGTCAGCAAAATCATGTCTTTGCTTTTTAATACGCTGCCTTGGTTTGTCCCAGCTTTCCTTCCAGTGATCAAGCGGCATCTCCAAACTTGTCTTATTGATGTTGGATGACTGTCAATCCAGTTTCTTGCTGGATTGACCTATATATTTTTATACCAGCTTTATAATTAACAATAACAGTATAACTCTTAAAATTACATAAAACTTAAAAACTGATATTTCTATTTCAGTATAATTTGTGTTTCATTTTATTTCCCAGATCTTCTCTACATAGGTTTGTGTTTCATGGAAGTTCAAGAATACATTGCTTTCCATATTATTTTTCTGTTTATATTTTCCTTTTAAAGTTTACATGGTTTTCATTCTACTGCTCACACAATATTGTAAATGGAGACTTGTTACTTTTCAAAAGATTGAAAAATCACTTCAAATCAATTTAATAATTAAATGTACAGTCAGTTTTGTACCAAAGTAGCTGTTCATTAATAACCATATTAGTTTCCAGCTAGTCACTGTATTAGTTTCTTATGGCCCATGTGTTTATAGGCTTAAAGCAATATAAATTTGAATCTTATAGTTTGGTAGATTAGAAATTTGTGTAGATCTCACTAGGCTAGAATCAACTTGTTCCATATCCAGACTATGTTCCAATCTGGAGGCTCAATGGAATCACCACTCTCCTTGACTTTTCCAGTTGCTAGAGGCTTCCCTTCTTTTTGGTTCATGTTTCCTTCCATCTTCAAATCCAGCAATTGCTTTCAAATCCTTCTCATATTGTATAAGTCTTACACTGACTCACCTCACTCTTCCACATTTAGGAATTCTGTGATTACACTGTGATGACCCAAACAGTCCGCAATAATATTCCTACTTTGTTGTCATTTGATTAGCAGATTTAATTGAATCTGTAACCTTAATTCTTGTTTGCCATGGATCCCGACACCTTAACAGAAACTGGGATTAGTTGTGGATATTTTTGGATAGCTCATTTGGTAAAGAATCTGCCTGCAATGCAGGAGACCCAGGTTTGATTCCTGTGTCAGGAAGTTCTTCTGGAGAAGAGATAGGCTACCCATTCCAGCATTCTTGGGCTTCCTTTGTGGCTCAGATGGTAAAGAATCTGCCTGCAATGCGGGAGACCTGAGTTTGATCCCTGGGTTGGGAAGATTCCCTGGAGAAGGGAACGGCTATCCAGCCCAGTATTCTTGCCTGGAGAATTCCATGAACTGTATAGTCCATGGGGTTGCAAAGACTTGGACATGAGTGAGTACCTTTCACTTTCACTTGGAAGACCATTATTCTGTCTACATCCATGACAATTCAACTGGGGTTGCATCTTGATTAACTGAATCATGATGTTTACTGTTTGCACGAAGTAACTTGAGGTTTACAAGTTTGCAACATATAATTTATCCTTTCAACACTAATTATGAGCAAATGGTTGTAAAATTAAGATTGATTCTAAATAAATGTGGCTTTTAGAGTATAGATTAGATATGAAATCATTCTTAAAGCTTGGAGAGAATGGGAACATTCATTTCAAAACTCTTAGATCTTTTACTACATTCCGAAGAGAAATTTGTCAGGAGCAGCAGGTGCAATTAGATTTGCCCCATTTTCTAAGATAAAAATATGGAGAAAAGAGTTTTAGGACTAGCAAGATCAGTATCAAGAGTATGGAATAACATCAGCTACTTTTACAAAGGAGTTCAGTTTACAAACTGAACTCCAGAATCTTAGATTGCTTATGGCCACACATTCAATAAGCAGCAATGGGAGAGTAAAAGCCAATAATCAGCTTTTCTGAACTTAATCCTTATCCACTCCATTTCATTACAACATCTATTGAAAAAAGTGATTTTGATTATTTATTTCAATTAGAATGCACTTATCATTAAAAGCATAGGAGAAAAAATGCCATCACATCAATAGGAACATTTTTTGAAATAAGAAATTATGTAAAGATGAACTTTGAAAATTAATAGCAATAATTTGATGAAGAATAATTTTATATATGTGTATATATTTTCCTTAAATAAAATGACTTTCTATTTTACTCCATTGTACACTCTCTGGATAATTATAAACTGTCACACTATCAGTGATTAAATATACAAAGCAAGTCTTCTAATAAAAATGTTCAATATATAACAAGTTAAAGTGGCATAGATATATATTAAGTAAGCAATATATTTGAATATGCATATAATCAATCTACTCCATAGGGCTTTTATAACTAAATGTTTGATATAAATTTATTATTGAACATGTAAGAAATCAATATCATTAATTTCATCATCAAAGGAAAATTTTGGCATTATTTTTATCATAGAAATGGAAATATCTGTTAAATTATTAATTTCCTAGTAAGATCTCTTCTTCACTATAATTCAGGTCACAATGACCAGTTAACACAATAAAGAAACCAAGAGCTCCTGATTGAGGTCCTGAGTCATCCAGCTGTAACTTATGATATGGCATGACTTTGGAATCAATAGCAGTAAACTAGTATTTACTAGACATATAATCCATTTATAGATGACAGGGGGGTAAAGAATAGTCTCTTAATGTGTTTTCTCCTATCTGAAAAATCATCAAAATGATTCAGAAATCCCAAAATGATACTGTCTTAACCGTCCTGACTATACAAATTAGCAATTAGTAAGCAGTCTGTTTTTGAACACGTTGAAAAAAACTTTGAATTTTTCCCAAGATAAAAGCAAACATTTAGTTCAAATATGGGATCATCCATAATATCTTACTGAACTCTTTATTGGAAAGCTAAAAGATTTTTCTTAACAAGACTGTATCAGAAATTTTTAGCCTTGAAAAAAATCTCTGAGTGTTCATACAGTCTTACAATGAAATATTGGAGAAACATAAGAAATATGTATTAGGGGTAGAAACATAAGAGATATTTATTATTGTCTTTTCTTTTGGAGGTTTTTTGTTTGTTTGTTTGTTTGTTTTAGCACCAAACCAAAGTTGACTATTTTAGGATATTGATTATACCAATTCTCTTGTGGCAGGTATTTTTGTGGCATGATATATATGCCAGGGAATTTAAGAGTCCAAGTAGCTTTTCCCATTAAGTAGATTGTAAGATCCAGAGAATGAAACTGTATTATTATTTTAAAACATGCAGACAGAATTGAAAAATATAATGTGAAGTTTATTTAAAAATAAGACAAAAAAATCTGAACAAAAAAGAGCCACATAGTTTAGCACTAAAGCTAGGATAATTTGGGGAGTAAAATGAATGACTAATTAGATCAGGATAGCAGACAAAATACTGGGATTGTTCAACGCAATTCAAGAGATGTGGTCATGCTACTGATTAAGAATATCACAACTGTGGGGAACTTCTCTGGTTATAAAAGGATAAGACTTTGCAGTCCCAATGCTTGGGGTCCAGGTTCAATCTCTGGTCAGGGCACTAAGATTCTACCTACACAACTAAGTCTGCCCAATGAAATGAAGACCCAGCACAGCCAAATAAATTTAAAAAATAAAAAGGAGTGGGGTCCAAGAGGGAAGGAACATACATATACCTATGGCTGATTCATGTCAATATATGGCGGAAACCAACACAGTAAAGCAGTTTTCCCACAATTAAAAATATATACATTAAAAAAATAAAAAGGAAATAAATTTTTAGAAACGTATCACAACTGTGAAATAAAGAGCTTAGAAGCCTTCTCGTACAAACCTGGATTTAAGCACTGGTGTGCCATCTACTGACTCTCTTTTAATTGGGAGATATTTTAAGACTTTAAAGACTATTGTCATATGTCAAATGGAACCATAAGAATACCTATGTCTTGGTTTACTGTGAGGAATAAATACAGCAAAGTATTAATATTTAAAGAAGCTAGCAGACTACTGGCACCAAATGAGTACTCAGAAAAAGGACAGATATATATATATATATATATATATATATATATATATGTAATGATAATCAGAAAATGTGTCAAAAGAAGATGAAATAACCAGGAAAAGGAGACTCTAAGAAGTACCTCCCTAGCACCATGAAATTACCTATCCCACTGAATGTTAGAAATTCTAACTTTAATTATTTATTCATTTCACCTTTCCCTTTTTAAACACAAGTATTTCTGGAAGGTAAAAACTCTTTAAGCACTGCACAAGTCTTTATTCTCATGTATTACAAATTAACTATTACCTGAAACAGCAGATTATGTTTTGTTTAGAATTTTCTTGGGGGCAGCATCTAAGATGGCGGAGGAATAGGACGGTGAGACCACTTTCTCCCGCACAAATTCATCAAAAGAACATCTCAACACTGAGTAAATTATACAGGGCAACTTCTGAATGTGAGCAGAGGACATCAGGCATCCAGAAAAGTAGAACATTGTCTTCAAAAACAGGTAGGAAAAACACAAAAGATGAAAAAAGAAACAAAGGAGGTAGGGAGGGAGCTCCGTCCCGGGAAGGGAGTCCTGTCCCGGGAAAAGAGTTTTAAAGGGAGAGAAGNTTCTTGTTCCCAGAACATTTTTGCACTTATATCACAATAAGATTTTCGCACAGTTAAAATTTACTAGCTCTACCCTTACTTCCCAGATAAGGAAACAAAGTATTCAAACCTAGCAAGTGAAAGGAAGTACTTTATTTGAATGAAGATTTGTGTTTCCAATATCTTCAGGACTAGCTTAAGATCTTGTTGTCAAAGTGCAAAGACTGGAAGAGACTGGCTTGTTGTTGGGCTGAGGGGTGGGGCGGGGGGCAGCAAAAAACCGTAAGAAGCTAAATCTGGTGATCACATGGCTATTGCTGGCAGATGGCACTGGGCAACAAACAAAAGAAGATAAGGGGAAGAAAGGATACAAACAGGGAGGTGGGCTCCAAAGGACAGATGGACAACAGAGTGGACAACTCTTTCATGCCATTTCAAATACTTCCGGCCCCACCTCTTGCGTTAGTAACATAGCGATCATTTTTTGTGCAAGCTTTCTGCAACTGACAGATCGTTGTACCTACCTCGTGGTTTCTCAGCAACCATATTATGGGATGGTCTTGATCACTGTCTCCTGCGCAATGTCACGGACCTCCATCCATACTTCTTCAGGCATTATGTCTATCAGATAGAATCCCTTGAATCTATTTGTCACTTCCACTATATAATCATAAGAGATTTGATTTAGGTCATACCTGAATGGTCTAGTGGTTTTCACTACTTTCTTAAATTTAAGCCTGAATTTGGCAATAAGGAGTTAATGATCTGAGCCCAGTCAGNCTCCATCCATACTTCTTCAGGCATTATGTCTATCAGATAGAATCCCTTGAATCTATTTGTCACTTCCACTATATAATCATAAGAGATTTGATTTAGGTCATACCTGAATGGTCTAGTGGTTTTCACTACTTTCTTAAATTTAAGCCTGAATTTGGCAATAAGGAGTTAATGATCTGAGCCCAGTCAGCTCCCAGTCTTGTTTTTGGTGACTGTATAGAGCTTCTCCATCTTTGGCTGCAAAGAATATAATCAATCTGATTTTGGTATTGACTACCTGGTGATATCCATGTGTAGAGTCTTCTCTTTTGTTGTTGGAAGGGGGTGTTTGCTATGACCAGTGGATTCTCTTGGCAAAACTATCTTAGCCTTTGCCCAGCTTCATTCTGTACTCCATATCTAACTGGTACTCCAGGTGTTTCTTGACTTCCTACTTTTGCATTCCAGTCCCCTATAATGAAAAGGACATCTTTTTTTGAGTGTTAGTTCTAGAAGGTCTTGTAGGTCTTTGTAGAACCATTCAGCTTTAGCTTCTTCAGCATTACTGGTTGGGGTATAGACTTGGATTACTGTGATATTGAATGGTTTGCTTTGGAAACGAACAGAGATGATTCTGTCGTTTTTGAGATTGTATCCAAGTATTGCATTTTGGACTATTTTGTTGACTATGATGGCTATTCCATTTCTTCTGAGGCATTCTTGCCCACAGTAGTAGATACAATGGTCATCTGAGTTAAGTTTACACATTCAATCCATTTTAGTGGGTGATTCCTAAAATATTGACGTTCACTCTTGCCATCTCCTGTTTGACCACTTCCAATTTGCCTTGATTCATGGACCTAACATTCCAGCTTCATATGCAATATTTCTCTTTACAGCGTCTGGCTTTACTTCCATCACCAGTCACATCCACAACTGGGTGTTATTTTTGCTTTGGCTCCATTGCTTCATTCTTTCTGGAGTTATTTCTCTATTGATCTTTGGTGGCATATTGGGCAGCTACCAACCTAGGGACTTCATCTTTCAGTGTCCTATCTTTTTGACTTTTTATACTGTTCATGAGGTTCTCAAGGCAAGAATACTAGAGTGGTTTGCCATTCCCTTCTCCAGTGGACCATGTTTCGTCTGACCTCTACACAATGACCCATCCGTCTTGGGTGGCCATACACGGCATGGCTTATAGTTTTATTGAGTTAGACAAGGCTGTGGTCCATGTAATTAGATTGGTTAGTTTTCTGTAACTGTGGTTTTCAATCTGTCTGTCCTATGATAGTGAGGGATAAGGGCTTTTGGAAGCTTCCTGATGGAAGAGACTGGCTGAGAGAGAAATTATGTCTTCTTCTGATAGGCAGGGCCATGCTCAATAAATCTTTAGTCCAATTCTGTGTTGATGGGCAGGGCTGTGTTCCCTCCCTATTATATAACCTAAGGGCAAACTTTGGTGGAGGTAATGAAGATAATGTTCAATCAGTTCAGTTCAGTCCCTAAGTCATGTCTGACTTTTTGCTACCCCATCAGTCGCAGCACACCAGGCCTCCCTGTTCATCACCAACTCCCGGAGTTCACTCAAACTCATGTCCATCGAGTCAGTGATACCATCCAGCCATCTCATCCTGTCATCTCCTTCTCCTGCCCCCAATCCCACCCAGCATAAGAGTCTTTTTTAATGAGTCAGCTCTTCACATGAGGTGGCCCTAGTATTGGAGTTTCATCTTTAGCATCAGTCCTTTCAATGAACACCCAGGACTGATCTCCTTTAGAATGGACTGGTTGGATCTCCTGCAGTCAAGGAACTCTCAAGAATCTTCTCCAACACCACAGTTCAAAAGCATCAATTCTTTAGCGCTCAGCTTTCTTCACAGTCCAAACCATGGGAAAAACCATGGCCTTGACTAGACAGACCTTTGTTGGCAAAGTAATGTCTCTGCTTTTGAATATGCTATCTAGGATGGTCATAACTTTCCTTCCAAGGACTAAGCATCTTTAATTTCATGGCTGCAATCACCATCCACAGTGATTTTGGAGCCCCCCAAAATAAAGCCTGACACTGTTTCCACTGTTTCCCCACCTTGATGGAACCAGATGCCATGATTTCATTTTCTGAATGTTGAGCTTTAAGTCAACTTTTTCACTCTCCACTTTCACTTTCATCAAGAGACTTTTTAGTTCCTCTTCACTTTCTGCCATAAAGGTGGTGTCATCTACATATCTGAGGTTATTGATATTTCTCCCAGCAATCTTGATTCCAGCCTGTGCTCTCTCCAGCCCTGCATTTCTCATGATATACTCTGCATATAAGTTAAATACACAGAATAACAATATACAGCCTTGATGTACTCCTTTTCCTATTTGGAACCAGTCTGTTGTTCCATGTCCAGTTCTAACTGTTGCTTCCTGATCTGCATATAGATTTCCCAGAAAGCAGGTCAGGTGGTCTGGTATTCTCATCTCTTTCAGAATTTTCCACAGTCTAAGACTTTGGCATAGTCAAAAAGCAAATGTAGATGTTTTACTGGAACTCTCTTACTTTTTCAATAATCTGGCAGATGTTGGCAATTTGATCTCTGGTTTTCTGCCTTTTCTAAAACTGGCTTGAACATCTGGAAGTTCATGGTTCACGTATTGCAGAGGCCTGGCTTGGAGAATTTTGAGCATTACTTTACTAGCATGTGAGATGAGCTCATTTATGTGGTAGTTTGAACACTCTTTGGCATTGCCTTTCTTTGGGATTGGAATGAAAACTGACCTTTTCCAGTCCTGTGGCCACTGCTGAGTTTTCCAGATTTGCTGGCATATTGAGTGCAGCACTTTTATTGATATTTCTCCCAGCAATCTTGATTCCAGCCTGTGCTCTCTCCAGCCCTGCATTTCTCATGATATACTCTGCATATAAGTTAAATACCAGAATAACAATATACAGCCTTGATGTACTCCTTTTCCTATTTGGAACCAGTCTGTTGTTCCATGTCCAGTTCTAACTGTTGCTTCCTGATCTGCATATAGATTTCCCAGAAAGCAGGTCAGGTGGTCTGGTATTCTCATCTCTTTCAGAATTTTCCACAGTCTAAGACTTTGGCATAGTCAAAAAGCAAATGTAGATGTTTTACTGGAACTCTCTTACTTTTTCAATAATCTGGCAGATGTTGGCAATTTGATCTCTGGTTTTCTGCCTTTTCTAAAACTGGCTTGAACATCTGGAAGTTCATGGTTCACGTATTGCAGAGGCCTGGCTTGGAGAATTTTGAGCATTACTTTACTAGCATGTGAGATGAGCTCATTTATGTGGTAGTTTGAACACTCTTTGGCATTGCCTTTCTTTGGGATTGGAATGAAAACTGACCTTTTCCAGTCCTGTGGCCACTGCTGAGTTTTCCAGATTTGCTGGCATATTGAGTGCAGCACTTTCACAGCATCATCTTTCAGGATTTGAAACAGCTCCACTGGAATTCCATCACCTCCACTAGCTTTGTTTGTAGTAATGCTTCCTAAGGACCACTTGACTTCACATTCCAGAATGTCTGGCTCTAGGTGAGTGATCACACCATCGTGATTATCCGGGGCATGAAGATCTTTTTTGTACAGTTCTTTTGTATACTCTTGCCACCTCTTCTTAATATCTTCTGCTTCTGTTAGGTCCAGACTATTTCTGTCCTTTATTGAGCCCATCTTTGCATGAAATGTTCCCTTGGTATCTCTAGTTTTCTTGAAGAGATCTCTAGTCTTTCCCATTCTGTTCTTTTCCTCTATTTCTTTGCATTGATCACTAAGGAAGGCTTTCTTATCTCTCCTTGCTATTCTTTGGAACTCTGTATTCAGATGCTTATATCTTTCCTTTCCTCCTTTGCTTTTTGCTTCTCTTCTTTGCACACCTATTTGTAAGGCCTCCTCAGACAGCCATTTTGCTTTTTTGCATTTCCTTTCCATGGGATGGTCTTGATCCCTGTCTCCTGTACAATGTCATGAACCTCCGTCCATAGTTCATCAGGCCTCTGTTTATCAGATCTAGGCCCTTAAATCTATTTCTCACTTCCATTGTGTAATCATAAGGGATTTCATTTAGGTCATACCTGAGTGGTCTAGTGGTTTTCACTACTTTGTTCAATTTAAGTCTGAATTTGGCAATAAGGAGTTCATGATCTGAGCCACAGTCAGCTCTTCGTCTTGTTTTTGCTGACTGTGTAGAGTTCTCCATCTTTGGCTGCAAAGAATATAATCCATCTGATTTTGATGTTGACCATCTGGTGATGTCCATGTGTCGAGTCTTCTGTTGTGTTGTTGGAAGAGGGTGTTTGCTATGACCAGTGCATTCTCTTGGCAAAAGTATCTTAGCCTTTGCCCAGCTTCATTTTATATTCCAAGGCCAAATTTGCCTGTTACTCCAGGTGTTTCTTGACTTCCTACTTTTCCATTCCAGTCCCTTATAATGAAAAGGACATCTTTTGGGGTTGTTAGTTCTAAGAGGTCTTGTAGGTCTTCATAGAATCATTCAGCATCTTCAGCATTACAGGTTGGGGCATAGGCTTGGATTATTGTGATATTGAATATTTTGCCTTGGAAATGAACAGTGATCATTCTGTAATTTTTGAGATCATATCCAAGTATTGCATTTCAGACTCTTTTGTTGACCATGATGGCTACTCCATTTCTTCTAAGGCATTCTTGCCCACATTATCAGATATAAGGTCATCTGAGTTAAATTCACCCATTCCAGTCCATTTTCGTTCGCTGACTCCTGGAATGTCGATGTTTACTCTTGCCATCTCTTGTTTGACTACTTCCAATTTTCCTTGATTCATGGACCTAACATTCCAGGTTCCTATGTAATATTGCTTTTTACAGCATCAGACCTTGCTTCTATCACCAGTCACATCCACAACTGGGTATTGCTTTTGCTTTGGCTGCTTCCCTTCATTCTTTCTGGAGTTATTTCTCCACTGATCTCCAGTGCATATTGGGCACCTACCAACCTGGGGAGTTCCTCTTTCAGTGTCCTATCATTTTGCTTTTTCATACTGTTCATGAGGTTCTCAAGGCAAGAATACTGAAGTGGTTTGCCATTCGCTTCTGTCAGACCCCACCACCATGCCCCCCCATCTTGGGTGGCTCCACGGGGCATGGCTTAGTTTCATTGAGTTAGACAAGGCTGTGGTCTGTGTGATCAGGTTGGCTAGTTTTCTGTGATTATGGTTTCAGTGTGTCTGCCCTCTGACAACACCTACCGTCTTACTTGGGTTTCTCTTACCTTGGACTTGGGGTATCTCTTCATGGCTGCTCCAGCAAAGCGCAACCACTGCCCCTTACCTTGGACAAGGGCTGTCTCCTCACAGCTGCCCTTCCTGACCTTGAACGCAGAGTAGCTCCTCTGAGCCCTCCTGTGCATGCACAGCCACCGCTCCTTAGACCTCCTTCAAAAGGTCCCATGCAAGCACTGCTACACTCGGTGCTCCCAACCCTGTAGCAGGCCACTGCTGACCTACCATGCCTCCTTCAGAGACTTCTGGACATTCACGGGCAAGTCTGAGTCAATCTCTTGTAAGGGTTGTAGACTAAAAAATGATGTACAACTTGAGAAATGTGAGTTAAGTTTTATCTGGGGCAAAATGAGGATTGCAGTCCAAGAGGCAGCATTTTAGATAGCTCTGAGAGACGGCTCCAAAGTGGCAGTGGGGAAAAGTTAATATACAAGGTTTTGGTGAAGGGGGAATTCAATACCTTGAAGCACTCATTTTACAAAAGTTTCTTGTTAGTAATGAGGGTCTGATGTCACCATGAAAAGATTTAGTGCTTCTTTAGATATGAGGAGATGCAAGGATTGAGATCATAAAATCTATTCCTAAAAACATCCAACTATCTAAAGACCTGCCCACCAGATTCCCTGGAGCACAGAGTGCCTCCCTCCACCCTGAACTCCCTCAAAGATTGTTGAAGGTCAACAGCTATAGCAGCATGGGGTTCAATCTCCATAGAACAGATGGCAAATGCCTTTGATGTTCAGTCATTAGCAACGCTCTTGGTAAGTGCTAATTTGTAGTTGAAAGGTCACTGCTCCTTTCTCCTGGGTCCTGGTGCTCACAACTTTCTGTTTCTGCCTTCCAAATGTCTGTTTCCCAACCCTGTGTAAGTTCTGGTGGCTTTATGGTGGGTTAATGGTGACCTTCTCCAAGAGGGCTTATGTCATACCCAGGTCTGCTGCACCTAGAACCTCTGACCCTGTGGCAGTCCACTGCTGACCCATACCTCCTCAGGAGACACTCAAATACAGTTTTGTCTCAGTTGCTTTGAGGTCTCTGGTTCCTGGTGCTCACAAGGTTTTTTTGAGCCCTCTGAGAGTCTCTGGCAGGTATGGGCAATAAATCTGATAGACAGAGAGGCTGAAGAACTATGGATGGAGGTTCCTGACATTGTACAGGAGACAGGGATCAAGACTATTGTCTAGAAAAAGGAATGCAAAAGGCAAAATGGTTATCTGAGGAGGCCTTACAGATAGCTGTGAAAAGAAGAGAAGTGAAAGGCAAAGGAGAAAATGAAAGATACACCATTTGAATGCAGAGTTCCAAAGAATAGCAAGGAGAGATAAGAAAGCCTTCTTCAATGATCAACTCAAAGAAACAGAGAAAAACAATAGAATGGGAAAGACTAGAGATTTCTTCAAGAAAATTAGAGATGCCAAGGGAACATTTTATGCAAAGATGGGCACAATAAATGACAGAAATGGTAGGGATCTAACAGAAGCAGAAGATATTAAGAAGAGGTGGCAAGAATACACAGAAGAATTGTACAAAAAAGATCTTCATGACCCAGATAATCAGATGGTGTGATCACTCACCTAGAACCTGACATCTGGGAATGCAAAGTCAAGTGGGCCTTAGGAAGCATCACTATGAACAAAGCTAGTGGAGGTGATGGAATTCCAGTAGAGCTATTTCAAATCCTGAAAGATGATGCTGTGAAAGTGCTGCACTCAATATGCCAGCAAATCTGGAAAACTCACAGTGGCCACAGGACTGGAAAAGGTCAGTTTTCATTCCAATCCCAAAGAAAGTGAAAATGAAGTCACTCAGTCATGTCCGACTCTTTGCGACCCCATGGACTGCAGCCCACCAGGCTCCTCTGTCCATGGGATTCTCCAGGCAAGAATACTGAATTGAGTTGCCATATCCTTCTCCAGGGCATCTTCCCAACCCAAGGATTGAACCCATGTCTCCTGCATTGCAGGCAGACACTTTAACCTCTGAGCCACCAGGGAAGCCCTCCCAAAGAAAAGCAATGCCAAAGAATGCTCAAACTACTGCACAACTGCACTCATCTCACATGCTAGCAAGGTAATGCTCAAAATTCTCCAAACAAGGTTTCAATAGTATGTGAATCATGAACTTCCAGATGTTCAAGCTGGATTTAGAAATGGAAGAGAAACCAGAGATCAAATTGCCAATATCCTCTGGATTATTGAAAAAGTAAGAGAGTTCCAGTGAAACATCTACCTTTGCTTTATTGACTATGCCAAAGTCTTAGATTGTGTATATCATGACAAACTGTGGAAAATTCTGAAAGACCTGGGAATACTAGAACACCTGACCTGCCTCCTGAGAAATCTGTGTGCAGGTCAAGAAGCAACATTTACAACTGGACATGAAACAGACTATTTCCAAATCAGGAAAGAAGTATGTCAAGGCTGTATATATTCACCCTGCCTATATGCAGAGTACATCATGAGAAATGCTGGGCTGGATGAAGCATAAGCTGGAATCAAGATTGCTGGGAAATATCAATAACCTCAGACATGCAGATGACACCACCCTTATGGCAGAAAGTGAAGAATTGAAGAGCTTCTTGATGAAGGTGAAAGAGTAGAGTGAAAACGTTGGCTTCCAGCTCAACATTCAGAAAACTCAGATCATGGCATCTGGTCCCATCACTTCATGGGAAATAGATGGGGAAAGAGTGGAAATAGAGACCAGCTGTATTTTGGGGGTT
This sequence comes from Aepyceros melampus, assembly GCA_006408695.1. Lineage (NCBI taxonomy): Eukaryota > Metazoa > Chordata > Mammalia > Artiodactyla > Bovidae > Aepyceros > Aepyceros melampus. Next base: position 639,028 of record SJXQ01006568.1, read on the forward strand.
CCAAAATCATTGCACATGGTGACTGCAGCCATGAAATTAAAGATGCTTGCTGCTTAGATGAAAAGTTATGACCAACCTAGACAGTATATTAAAACACAGATAAATTACTTTGCCAATAAACGTTCATCTAGTCAAAGCTGTTTTTTCCAGTAGTCATGTATGGGTGGCAGAGTTGGACTATAAAGAAAGCTGATCACTGAAGAACTGATGCTTTTGAACTGTGATGTTGGAGAAGACTCTTGAGAGTCCCTTGGACTGCAAGGAGATCCAACCAGTCCATCCTAAAGGAAATCCGTCCTGAATATTCATTTGAAGGACTGATGCTGAAGCTGAAACTCCAGTATTTTGGCCAGCTAATACTAGGAACTGACTCATTTGTAAAGCACCTGATGCTGGGAAAGATTGAAGCCAGGAGGAGAAGGGGATGACAGAGGATGAGATGGTCGGATGGCATTACCAACTCAATGAACATGAGTTTGAGTAAACTCAGGGAGTTGGTGATGTACAGGGAGACTTGGTGTGCCTCAGTCCATGGAATTGCAAAGGGTTGGACATGACTAACTGAACTGAAATGATATTATGGGAAGCCCACTGAAGCCCCCCTCAACTTTTATATATTTGTACCTCAGTAGTTCAGGGAATTTCAAACAAATGGATCTGCCATTCTCAGATTTCAGAAAAGAAAATGCTATTTCTTTTTATTCAAGGATTTGAGAAATATTTCATAAAGCTCCTCCATAGATCACAATGGATGGAGCACTAGTTAGCTTTTCTTCTTCCTCTGTTTGACTCTTGTTTGTCCTTCTCTCCTATTTCAAAGGACCAGGGCATAGCACAGTTCAGCAGGAAAGTATGGTCTCTGCTCTGGCAAGAATTTGCTCACATGCTGGACGTTTTAGGACCACTGATGGGTACCAAAAAGAAACAAGGAGAAATATGGATGGGTCTTGTAAGTACTGGTCCAATGGATCCAGGTATAAGAGTGACTTATTGGCCTAGAAGCACTTAGAAACTGCCTTTGATAGATGGCTTTCTGCAGTTTGCATGTCACAAACATCTAAGCAGTGTTACTCAAAGGGTCATCTACAAACCAGTAATATGGGTTTCACCCAGGAGTATATTGAAATAAAATTTTGAAGTCTCATCCAACGTACTAAATCAGAATCTGTATTTATCAAGATCCCACATAATTTGTATCAAATTTAAGTTTAAGAAATGCTAGTCTACAGTAACTAAAGTGTAGATGGCTTAAAAGAATACCAAGGGAAAAGCCAGAAGGCTCAAGGAAATGAAAATGCCTCTCTTGAGAGAAGACAGAAAACAGCTCCTTTGTTAAAGTTGCTATTAATAGCAAGGTATTGGTGAGGGTTACTGGAATCTTTAAAATCCTTGGTAGAGGCACTCTTCTTCATGCCAAAGTTAATTGCAGGAGATAAACCTTTTGACTGGACGGCCTGGTTTTGAACGGGAGATGGTGGACTCTGGGATGGCAGAGGCAAGGTAGCAGCACTCCTTGGGCAGGGACAAGGTGGATTAATGACTATAATGGGTCACAGGGGCCAAATGGTAACTAGATTGCTATAACCTCCAGCGATTCGTAAAAATGATTAACAGATCCTGTTGTTGTGAAGAGTGAGAAAGATGGAAAGCTAAATAGGTATTACTTAACTTGAATAACTAGGAAAAAAGACATGATAGCTAGTGAACAGAAAGCAGGCACTAAAGATCATGGTGAAAAATAGCAACCCCTGGGTCAACTTTTAAATGCAAGTTCCTCTGCCTCAGAGCTCACTGACCTATGGGAAAGCTGCGCTGCTGGAGGAAAATCTTTGCATTGCGTTGTATGAACGTGAAATATCCAAATCCTTTGAACACTGTTGGACAAGATGTCTAAAGTGCCATTGATCCAAGGGACTGAAAGTGCCACTATGGTTTTCTAGATGGAATGAAGGTATAAGAACTGTCTCAAGTTCATTACATAGTCAGATTAATATATGCATGAAGTAATGTTGTGGGTATTTTCTACTACCTAAGCCTATGATTGCCATGAAGTGAAGTCGCTCAGTCGTGTCCAACTCTTTGGACTCCATGGACGGTAATCTACCAGGCTCCTCCCTCCATGGGATTCTCCAGGCAAGAGTACTGGAGTGGGTTGCCATTGCCTTCTCCAGGGGATCTTCCTGACCCAAGGATCAAGCCCAGGTGTCCTGCATTCCAGGAGGATGCTTTAACCTCTAAGCCGCCAGGGAAGCCCAATAATTGCCATAGGTGTATCTAAGAGTTTGAAGAAACGTTTCATTGGTTCCCTGAACTGTAGAGTAAGGCATTTTTTGGCCAAAAGGGTCAAGTGGAGGACCCTTCGGAGGATTCTTGCAGCCCCTTCAGAGGATGATAAAACAGAAACAAAATTGTCTCCCAGAGGAATTAAGTTTTATAAGATATAGAGCTATAAAGCCTCATCAGACTCTCATTCAAACCCCAAAGCTGTGTATGAAAGGGGCGGGTGAGGTAAACTCACAACATTTTTCACTGTGTAACTGGGAAATTTGGGACAGCTAACACCAACAATGCCACCCTTGACCAAGGGAAGGTTAAGCTGCTTTTGTCTCACTGGATAGTTCACTAGTATCTCATACCCAAGGTGTCAAATAGAAACCCTCCTGAGAACCAGCCAGAGGGAACTGGATGTAGGGGAGTAGACTGTGCCAGTGGGAGCATCAGGATTTATCAGAGAATGTTTTTCCTCCATGTCAGTTTGCTCTCTAGAGGGACCATTAAGAAGAGATTGTTTCCAATGCTCAAAAGTGAGTTCATAATTCAGGGGCCTGAGGGGAGAAAAGAAGCCCAACTATAGTTTAATCAAGTTAGTGGGCATTTTATCCAAATTGCTGAGTGGAAACAACAGTACTGCAAATGATTTATTCAACAATATTTATTTATGCGGCCGTGTTGGGTCTCAGCTGCAACACGTGGGATCTTCTGTTGCGGCTCACAGGCTTCTCTCTAGCTGTAAAGAGAGAGCTCCAGGGTACATGGACTCAGTAGCTGTGATGTGTGTGCTTAGTTGCCCAGAAGCACTTGGGATCTTAGTTCTCCAAGCAGGGTTGAACCTGCATCCCTGCATTGGAAGAGAAGGTAGGTTCTTAACAACTGGACCATAAAGAAGGCTGAGCACCGAAGAACGGATGCTTTTGAATTGTGGTGTTGGAGAAGACTCTTGAGAGTCCCGTGGACAGCAAGGAGATCCAACGAGTCCATTCTAAAGGAAACAGTCCTGAATATTCTTTGGAAGGACTGATGCTGAAGCTGAAGCTCCAGTACTTTGGCCCACACGCTCTGGAGCCCTCTCATCACAACCAGAGAGAAATCTGTGAGCTACAAAGAAAGATCCCACATGTGGCAACTGAGACCCAACACGGCCACTTAAAAAATATTGATAAATAAATAATTTGCAGAACTGTTGTTCCCACTCAGCAATTTGGATAAAATGCCCGCTAACCTGAGTAAACTATAGTTGGGCTTCTCTCCTCCCCTAGCTAATTATTTATGAGACAAAGAATGGGAATTTGAAGGGTCTATATCTGGCCCTTTCATAGGTACATAAGAGAGTCATCTGAAGTCTTATGTAAGACATGCGGGGGAGAATTATTCATTGTGATAAGATTTTCCCAAAGCTTGAAAAGATGGAGGAGACTTTTTGACCTTTGTTATTTACCAGAAGTACAGGGTTCAAAGTTCAACATTGCCAGTGGGCAACTCAGCAAACACATCTTTCAGCTGTCCTTTCCTCTTCTTCTGTTGTTATAGGTTCATGGAGTCTTCCCCCTCCCCCCCAGGCATTTTTTTTTTTTTTTTGATAAGAGAGTAAACTTTACTCTAAATCAAGGGTCAATGCTAGATTAGTCTTCAGGACAACTCAGTTCAGTCGCTCAGTGGTGTCTACTCTCTGCAACCCCGTGAACTGCAGAACACAAGTCTTCCTTGTCCATCACCAACCCCTGGAGCTTGCCTGTCATCCCTTTCTCCTCCTGCATTTATAAAAAACCAGCTATCATAGACAATAGTAAAATAATGGGTAAGACACATTCCAATAAATATAAAAACTGATGATGGGCTGAATTTGCCTAAATGATACAGTCTTCTGACAGCACAAGGGTAAAATAATATTCAGTTCCTTTAACATGCTACCTTGCTTCATGCTTCTAGTTTTATTCACATATCTAGTCCTCTAAAATGAAATAATTACAATGAATAAAATGTTTTCTGTTTGATTGATGAGCTAAACACATTTCTTTTAGAAAATCATGAAAGATCCAATTACGAATTACCTCTGAAGTGAAGGCTTGTCACCACCATACATTTTTTTCAGGAGTCTTCATCACTATATTCTTTATTCACCTGCTTTACCTTGTAATCACTTCTTTTAATGCATATAGTACTTGATTGGCCATCTGCATATCACTACTGTTTTAAAGAATGTAAGTTCCTTTAGTGAAGGCAGATTTTATCTTTTAAAGTCAGCTCTTAATATGAGCTTTTGAAACTGTTTTGTTTGTGGAAATACTGACAAAAAAAAAAAAACCAAATAAATGAATAAAGTTGTGTCATGCGTTGCTAGAAGCAGGGTCTCCCTGGTTTGCATTTTTGGAGTAAAAAGTTGCTTCATTTGAAACTTTGGCAACAAGAGACAAATAAAAACAAGAATGTTTGCCTATGACTGTATCTTTGTTTTCCGCTACATAATCTTTACTAAAATTTGAAGCTACAGGGCCCTTCATTAAGAGAGACAACCAGATTTATCACTGCAATTTTGAGAGAAGAAATGGAGATAATCTGAAAGCATTTTCTTTTTAATACATATTGCTCTTTCCAAATAAATAGCTGATTAAAAAATGACTCTTAAAACCAGTGAGGAACATATGGTGACATACTATCTTCATCATATTAAGATCTCAACTTTAAGGCTATCTTTTAAAACAAGAAAATGCTGCTAATAGGATTTTTACCCTTTTGCAATAGTGCTTTCTGCCTGCATCCAATACTTTCATCATATGATTCTCTACTTTATTCCTATGTTATAAAGAAGTTTCTGTGACTATATTTACACATTGACTTTGGTACAATGAATAGTGAATAGTGTCATCACTACAAAATAAAATGAAAACTAAACTGCAAGTAAGATCACCTTATAATATTAGCATGGCTTATAATGTCCAATTTTGCATTTACTTTAGTGATGAAATATCTCACATTTTCTTTTTGACTTTTCTCTGCCAGATGTATCAGCCTCAAATACCATGTTGGTACTTTTTCACTGCAGTTAGGTCATAGCTGTCATTAGCCAAGAAATCCTGGGGAAAAAGGAAAACATATCTGGAGAAAATGAAAAAGTAACCAAAAACTCTGTCAAAATATTCAGGTTTGTAACAGGTAGTAGGTCTTATGAAAACAGATTCCAGAAGAGGGAAAAAAAAATGTCAAACACTGAATGACTAGTCTAAATATTGCAAAGTGAACCAAAAAGCCACAGATGTTTCCAGGTTTATGTCTGAAAATCTGGAAAGATGAATGATTTATATATTTTCATTTTTATGATGGGGAGAGTGAAGTGAATTGTTCTGTAAGTAACACGTCATGAGTTGTTGGAACATATGTTGGAAAGCTCAGTGACTTGGATGCTGAAATTGGCCACTCTGCTTTTATTTCTAGTTCATAGATTTTTTTTTTCTGCTTTAATACAATTTTTATTATTTTGGGGAGAAAATGGAGAGCTGACAGATAACTTTGACTACCTAAAGTATTGAGAAGAAATTTAAGAAGTTTTCTTAGTTGAAAAACAGGCCCATGCTCTGCAACAAGAGAAGCCAGCACCCTGAGAAGCCGGGCAGCTCAGCTGAGAGCAGCCCCCACTCGCCACGGCTGGAGGAAAGCCCGAACAGCAGCAAAAGCCAGCGCAGTCGGTAACACATTAGCTTATTTAAAAAGATGCTTTTGGAAAATGTATTTGAAATATTTCTAAGGAAAGGCAAATAGTACAAAGAAAGTTCTTCACATTTTTTTCTGTATCCATATTCTATAATTTTTTAAACAACATTTCTTTAATTTTTTTTTTTTTTTTTTTGACTGTGCTGGGTATTGCTGCTGTTCGGACTTTCCTTTAGCTGTGGCGATGGGGGCTGCTCTCAGCTGAGCTGCCCGGGCTTCTCAGCATGCTGGCTTCTCTTGCTGCAGAGCATGAGCTCTAGGGCCTGTGGCCTCAGTCATAGCAGCCTGCAGGCTCTAGAGCATGGGCTCAATAGTTGCAGCCCAAGAGCTAATTTGCTCCAAGGCATGTGGAATCCTCCCAGATCAGGGATCAAACCCCCGTCTCCTGCATTGGCAGGCAGATTCCTCACCACTGAGCCACCAGAGAAACCCCATGCTCTACAATCTGAAGAAAACTTCTTAAACTCACATTCCTGACCATCGCTATACCAGAATATGGTTTTGAATGTATTCATTGTGAATCACACCATTGACCAGTAAGTATTACTGTAATCTGCCTCATTAAAGTGATTAATATTGCTTTGAATATGATTCAAAAGGTGCTTATATTAATTTGAAACATACATCTAAATTTTAGATTTGCTTGTTCCTACATTTCTTATGTATATTTTTCCTTCTTTGTCACTTTACCTCAGACTCAGGAAACCACAAGGTGGGTCAGCTATTTACATCATCCCTGCCCAGTTCTTTCAAACATAGCTGAAAACATCACTTCTAAATCAGTCGTTAAAATGAATAATAACCCTAACATTCAGTTTAATATTTACAGAGGAAAATTCATCAGCAAATATACACTAGTTATTTGATATGATTAATTTTATAGAAATCTGATGTTCTTAGTAGGGGATATGCAAATCTGCAGAAATCTACCAGGATACCCAGGGTTTCCCTGTGGCTCAGACAATAAAGAAACTGCCTGCAAGGTGGGAGACCTGGGTTTGATCCCTAGGTGGGGAAGAACCCCTGAGAAGGAAATGGCTACCCACTCCAGTATCCTTGCCTGGAGAATTCCATAGACAGAGGACCTGGTGGGCTACAGTTCATGGGGTCGCAAAGAGTTGGACATGACTGAGCGACTCCACTTTTCACCAGTATTCTCTCCTCAGTCTCTCCTCACTATATGCTAGTCCTAATTTTAAATACAATCGTTACATTTGCACTCGTCCTAGTGAGACTCCAATTAGGAGATATAAACCACATCGGTTATTATAACAGAAGAAATTAATACACATAAATTGCTAACTAGGTATAAAAAGCTGTTAACTAGATAACTCAATTGGAGAAGGCAATGGCACCCCACTCCAGTACTCTTGCCTGGAAAATCCCATGGACGGAGGAGCCTGGAAGGCTGCAGTCCATGGGGTCGCTGAGGGTGGGACACGACTGAGCGACTTCACTTTCACTTTTCACTTTCTTGCATTGGAGAAGGAAATGGCAACCCATTCCAGTGTTCTTGCCTGGAGAATCCCAGGGACGGAGGAGCCTGGTGGGCTGCCATCTATGGGGTCGCACAGAGTCGGGCACGACTGAAGCGATTTAGCAGCAGCAGCAGCAGCAAACTCAATAGGTAAATGAAAACATGAAGGTATCAGGGAAGCAGCAATTTCAGGAAGCATTCCCCTAGTTGGGCCTAAAATCCAAAATGTTTCATAAATGGAAAATTGTCAGCAATCTTTAGTTCACCTTGTAATGGTTCCACCTTTCTAGAAGGTAACTCAACCAGAGATATCTGACATCTTTAAACATAAATATATATTAAATGTAACCAGCTTTTGTTTAGTACATGCAGTAGAAGCATTAGCCTAGTATGATGTATTACATTCTATAAATGGAAATCTCTAAAATATGCTTTATTAAATTCACAATGTTATACTTAGGCTAACGTGTTAGTCCTTCAGTTATGTCCAACTCTTTGGGGCTCCATGAACTGTAGCCCACCAGGTTTCTGTGTCCATAGAATTCTCCAGGCAAGAATACTGGAGTGAGTTGCCATTTCCTTCTTCAGGAATGCTTAGGCTAAAGTGGTAATTATTTAAACACTGCTGGTACATCTTCTTGAGTGAAATCATTTAGACAATTTTGAATCTTCCCACCTAGCTTCTGTATATGGAACTAAGTTTCTTTTATTTTTTTTTATTTATTTTTTTGAATATCATTATATTCTTTTTTTTAATTAATTTTTATTTTTTTAGTTTGTTTTGCTTTACAGTACTGTATTCATATTGCTACACATCGACATGAATCAGCCACGAGTGTACATGAACTCCCAATCCCGACCCCCACCTCCCGCCTCCCACCCCACGCCCTCTCTCTGGATTATCCCCGTGCATCAGTCCCAAGCATCCTGCATCCTGCATCAAACCTGGACAGGCGATTCGTTTCACTTATGATATCACACATGTTACACTGCCACTCTGCCAAACCATCCCACCCTCTCCTTCTCCTACAGAGTCCAAAAGGCCGTTCTATACATCTGTGTCTCTTTTGCTGTCTTGCGTACAGGTTTATCATTACCATCATTCTAAATTCCATATATATGTGTAAGTATACTGTATTGGTGTTTTTCTTTCTGGCTTACTTCACTCTGTATAATCGGCTCCAG
>SJXQ01006569.1:0-15755 GCA_006408695.1 Aepyceros melampus
CTTTGTTGTTCAGAAGCTTCACAATGGAGTATTACTCAGCCATTAAAAAGAATACATTTGAATCAGTTCTAAATGAGGTGGATGAAGCTGGAGCCGATTATACAGAGTGAAGTAAGCCAGAAAGAAAAACATCAATACAGTATACTTACACATCTATGTGGAATTTAGAAAGATGGTAATGATAAACCTGTAACGCGAGACAGCAAAAGAGACACAGATGTATAGAACAGCCTTTTGGACTCTGTGGGAGAGGGAGAGGGAGGGATGATTTGGGGAAATGGCAGTGCAACATGTATGATATCATAAGTGAAACGAATTGCTGGTCTAGGTTCGATGCAGGATAAAGGATGCTTGGGACTGAGGCACAGGGATAATCCAGAGAGATGGTGTGGGGCGGGAGGGGGGAGGTGGGGGTCGGGATTGGGAATTCATGTACACTCGTGGCTGATTCATGTCAATGTATAGCAAAATGAATACAGTATTATAAAGCAAAACAAACTAAAAAATAAAAATTAATTAAAAAAAAATAAGTAGTCAACTAGTATTCAAGCCAAAAATTATTACAAACTATTTTAGGATTGTCCTGCTTCTTATGTATCTGAGATTACTTTAAAAGTTGACATGTGACTGATAAATATACCTATTAAAGCACAAAATATACTCCAAGGATTGATTAGAAAAAAATTTTTTGAACTCATATGCTAATTACATTTCATTGCTCATCAGCAAAACTGCTTGAGTTTTCATGCATTCTGAGAAATAGCTTAGTAAATTGAAATTTTAGAGTTGAAATGTAACTAGTTAAAAATAAGATGTGACTTTTTTCAGGAAAAAACAAATTAAAATGGGCAGTTTCCCAATTTCATTTTTATCTCTTTATATTTAATATCCACATAAGAAAAAATGAAATTCTGTTATTAACACAGTAGTATAACAAACATACAAGATATTTGTCAACCATGAACTCTGGTGAAACAACAGTCTATCTGCTGAGAATTTTACTTTGATAGCATCAAGAATTTATGGTGTATGCCATCATTTCTTTAATCATCATAATTCAAAGATGTTTACTACATCATTGTCAGTGAGGTATGAACAAAGCTTCTAACTCTAGACTTGTAAGATTTACTTTGCAATTATTGGCTAATTTCTGTTCTTCTTTTCTCTTGTAAATTAGTTATTGGGATGAGATAAGTGAAAATTTTACAAGAAGATCTCAAAACAATTTAAAAAAAAGAACTTCTAAATTTGTTAAGTTCATTCAGCAAACCTTTGTTAGCAATATACTGGGTCCAGGAGATCTAGTCAAGGCTATGTTTTTTCCAGTGGTCATGTATGGATGTGAGAGTTGGACTGTGAAGAAAGCTGAGTGCTGAAGAATTGATGCTTTTGAACTGTGGTGTTGGAGAAGACTCTTGAGAGTCCCTTGGACTGCAAGGAGATCCAACCAATCCATTCTGAAGGAGATCAGCCCTGAGATTTCTTTGGAGGGAATGGTGCTGAAGCTGAAACTCCAGTACTTTGGCCACCTCATGCAAAGAGCTGACTCATTGGAAAAGACTCTGATGCTGGGAGGGATTGGGGGCAGGAGGAGAAGGGGATGACAGAGGATGAGATGGCTGGATGGCATCACTGACTCGATAGACGTGAGTCTGAGTGGCTTCCAGGAGTTGGTGATGGACAGGGAGGCCTGGCATGCTGTGATTCATGGGGTCACAAAGAGTTGGACATGACTGAGCGACTGAACTGACCGAAGATAAGTTTTTCCCTCAATGATGATAACAGATTCTTGGAGAAATAGGTAAAGAAAATAATTACATAAGAAGAGGAAGAAAATTTAAATCACCAGAATTTATTAGTGGAAGACATTGCATTGTTGGAAAATTTGACTATGCCACATTAGATGAGGGTATGACCCCCAAGTTTCATGCTTCAATTTTTTTAAAATGTTGATTACAAAGAATAATGTGGCCTACTAACTGATTAAATTAGTAATTCAAATATGTGTACCAAACTGAAGCAGATCTGATTTCTTATGCAAAACAGAAGTACCAAGAAGGAGGTTACTTTTGACTTATCAGATCTCCTTTACAGGATTTCTCAATATGGTAAGAGGTCAACAGACTGGAAGATAGAATTCAAAGGCAGTGAGGGAAAGGAGTGGAAGAGATTAAGAAGTTCTTGGTAGGACCCAAATTATAGAGTCCTATAAGCAATATTCAACAGTTTGCACCTTATCTACAATGAGAGAACTGAAAGATTTTAAGAAGAAAAATGAGAATCAGATATGCATTTATAATGATCATTCTAGCAGCAATATAATGGAGACTGTTCCATGGCCAGGTAATAAATAATATGGCATACCCAAAGCCAGTGCCTTCATGATGAGAAGAAAGGATGGACTGAAAAGATATTTGTAGACCAGCTGGCTATGGGAGATAATAAAGAATTTGGGATTTAGGATAACTCCCAGGATTCTTGCATGGAAAACTTGATGTTGAGTTGAAGTGTGTAGGATCAAAAAATAGGTGTTGTGTTTACTTTTCCTTCTTTTCTAACAATTGCAGAGATCTGAACAGTATTTCATAAGCTAAAAGGAAGGAGCTAGTGGGAGTAAATTATTTGAAAATAAGAAAGACAAGAGCAATATTTGTGATGCTTAGCACCTGGAAAATAGTAAGGATGTAATAAATACTTGTTATTGTGGATTTCCCTGGTGGTCCAGTGATTAAGAAGCCTTGCAGTGTAGGGTATGTGGATTTGATATCTGATCAGGGAACTAAGATCCCACAAGCCACAGAGCAACTAAGCCCAAACCACAACTACTGTGTCCAGCACTCTGGAGCCCTTGCACCACAACTAGAGAGCCCACGTGCTTCAACAAAAGAGCCCACACGCCGCAACTACTGAGCCTGCATGCAACAGTTAGAGAGTCCATGCACTGCAATCAAAGGTTCTGCATGCTGCAGCTAAGACCCAACATAGCCGAGTAAATACATATTTTAAAATATGTATTTATTTGTTCTTGGAATCAAAATTACTTTCCTCTCAATGATTCAAATTTCCAAATTAGTTAAGGTTTTACTCTATTTTATTTTGAATATTACATTACTTTTAACAGGATAATTTTCAGTCCTATTAATTTTGATGGCCTGATTTTGAGATGAATAGTCATAATAAAAATAATAGCTACCATTTAACAAGTACTTAGTACATGCTTTACAGAGAACCTCACTTCATAAAATTCCTTTAAGTCAATGTATTTATGAATAAGAAGACTGAGACTCATAAATATGAAAAAATTTACCTGTGTCACAGTTAGTTAGGGGTAGAGCCAGGTTTCAAGGCCAGGTCTGAGGCCTCTATAAATCTAAGTTCTAAATTATTATGGTCTATTGCCTCCTGTAAAATTTGTAAATACAGGTCTTTCCCAAAACTCTTCTATGAAAGTTTTAGAGTGAAATAATTTAAGTGTTGGTACAATGAAAAAGATAATTCATAATTATAATTAAAATCAATTGATTTGTTTGTTCTTCAAAGTCAGGATGAGTTTCAGTCTTGTCAGCCAAAGAGTATAGTTTACTTTCTCATCTAAAATAGCCATTCTCACTTGTCAGAAGTCAGAATACAAACAGGACTGAGTATATAATTGGATGGTTTATTGCTACCAATATTAATAAATTTTGTTTAAAATGCCTTCTACAGAGTATTTCTATCATAATTACAACTTAATTTTTTTGTTTAAAAATATACAAAGAACATTTTACGAGCTTTGTAAATTTTGTGTGATGTTGAAATTATTTACGTATTACACTTGACAGGTGGCACGGATATTGTTCAGAAGTGAGAATGCAATTGCAACTATAAAATAAAATGGGAATTTTCAACAAATCAAAACAATGTTTTCAAATTAAATGTCAATGAAATGCAAGTATGTATTTTTCTTAATTGCATACTTTATGAATGATTTATGACAACCTTGTAAAACATAGGGGGAAATGATGGCTTTCCAAATCATCCCATTGTTATTAATAGATCCTCAATTATTATTGGGTGTCAAAATCCTGAAATTTCAACCCCAAGGAAAAAGATCATCCAGATTGGAATTACCAGATTAGCTATATGCACATCCAACCCCTGTGAGAATAGGATTCACCAGCAGCTTCCAAGGCAATCACCGTTCATCAGCAGGAGAGAAGAAAAACAAAACAAACAAACAAATGAAAACACCCTGATTCAAATCAATTAAGATCCCCTTTCCCTTGTAGCTCAGCTGTTAAAGATCGCCTGCAACGCAGGAGATCCCAGTTTGATTCCTGGGTTAGGAAGATCCCCTGGAGAAGGGATAGGCTATAAACTCCAGTATTCTTGGGCTTCCCTAGTGAATCCACCTGTAATGCAGGAGACAGGGCTTTGATCCCTGGGTTTGGAAGATTCCCTGGAGAAGGGAATGGTTACCCACTCTAGAACTCTTGCCTGGAGAAACCCATGGACAGAGGAACCTGGCAGGCTACAGTCCATGGGATTGCAAATAGTCGGACATGACTGAGCCACTTTCACTTCCACAGGGAAAAAAAAAAGCTTCATTGTGGATTGAGAGGCCCTTGCTTCAAACTGATAATTCAAAGTCTTCTGTCCTTATTGGTTTTATTCCCCTTAATTTCTTGTTTTTGCCTTTTCCCCTGGGAAATCCCATGGACAGAGGAGCTTGATGGGCTGCAGGCCATGGGGATCGCAAGAGTCAGATGTGGCTTAGGGACTAAACCACCACCAGCTGACTGACTCCTCTCTCTGCAGGGGCAGAGGTAGCTGAAGAAGCGCTGTTCATGATGTCCACTAACAGCCTGACATTCCAGGTACACCATGCTCCTAACTGCAGAGACCCAGAGACCAGGTCAGTCCATTTCCCCTGACAGTTGCCTCGTTTAGAGCTGATGCACAGTGGCTTCTAGCCTATCTCCTGACAGAGGTCAACTCTAGGCAAATAGGGCAACCAAGGAAAGAAAGAAATGAAGGAAAGAAAAGGCCTTCACAGTGAGTGAAGTCTTACATTTTACTGAGTCTCTTTTTTGTTTGCTAATCAGAGCATTTTTGCCTGTAGGTGGAATCCAGAAGCTGCTGAAGCTATCAATCCTTCCATTCTCCATATCCCTTCTGGTACAAATTGTCTTTGACTGTTTTTCTCCAAGAGCTTTATTTTACAGCTGGGACAGAAAGATGCATTTGCTTTACCAGAAGTGTTAAGTTGGAGGTGAGGGGTGGGAGGTGGGGGGCAGTGGTGTGGAATGAAAGGGCAGTTGGGGAAAGGAAAGAATAAAGACCAGGAACAGGGGAAGTTTTTGGAAACAGGGCCTCACATTGGGAACTGTTCAAGAGAGAACTGCTAGCCCTGATAACAAAGTGTGACAGCAGAAAAGAATTAGACTTTCCACCTCAGCAGAGAATCCAGAGATTCTCTGGCCTGCCAAGGACAGGATGCCCTTAGAGATGTCACCTTGGACATAGATGTTGGCATTCCAATAACAGGCACTGTCAATTGGGAGCCCTTCCCAAATGGCAAACTGGATTGTAGGCCTCTGAGGGTCTCATAATGGCTATTAGGAGGGCTTAACTGGGCTTCAAAATCACTGTAGATGGTGACTGCAGTCATGAAATTAAAAGATGCTTACTCCTTGGAAGGAAAGCTATGACCAACCTAGATGCTGCTGCTGCTAAGTCACTTCAGTCGTGTCCGACTCTGTGTGACCCCATTGACGGCAGCCCACCAGGCCCCCCCGTCCCTGGGATTCTCCAGGCAAGAACACTGGAGTGGGTTGCCATTTCCTTCTCCAATGCATGAAAGTAAAAAGAGAAAGTGAAGTCGCTCAGTCATGTCCGACCCTCAGCGACCTCATGGACTGCAGCCTACCAGGCTCCTCCATCCATGGGATTTTCCAGGCAGGAGTACTGGAGTGGGGTGCCATTGCCTTCTCCGATGACCAACCTAGATAGCATATTCAAAAGCAGAGGCATTACTTTGCCAACAAATGTTTGTCTAGTCAAGGCTATGGTTTTTCCAGTAGTCATGTGTAGATGTGAGAATTGGACTGTGAAGAAAGCTGAGTGCTGAAGAACTGATGCTTTTGAACTGTGGTGTTGGAGAAGACTCTTGAGAGTCCCTTGGATTGCAAGGAGATCCAACCAGTCCATTCTAAAGGAGATGATGCTAAAGCTGAAACTCCAGTATTTGGCCACCTCATGCGAAGAGTTGACTCATTGGAAAAGACTCTGATGCTGGGAGGGATTGAGGGCAGGAGGAGAAGGGGATGACAGAGGATGAGATGGCTGATGGCATCACGGACTCGATGGATGTGAGTTTGAGTGAACTCCGGGAGTTGGTGATGGACAGGGAGGCCTGGCGTGCTGCAATTCATAGGGTCGCAAAGAGTCGGACACAACTGAGCGACTGAACTGAACTGAATATGAGTCAACTCATTGGTAAGAGTTCTAACTACCATAATGTGGTATTAAAAAGAGTAAATATGTAAGCACATTTTGCGACCACAGCCTGGTAAAGTCTGAGACATCATGCTATACCTACATTCCCATTCATTTCCTAATTAACCAACTAAAGCATCATTTGAAATATTAATGTCATTATGTAATATCAAAAACTTTTTTTCTGACTTCATTCTGGGCTTCGTCTTTAAAATCTTCACAATTTAATTAAAATTTCTGTTTTTGAAGATGGCTGAATTCCAGGATTTTTAAGGCAAGTGACAGTGAAACCAAAATAAAAAGCATGGTAAGGTCATTTCTGCAAAATTTTCAGCAAATATCAAACTTAATTTAGGATGCAAGGGTGGACATGAGGAGGAAAGCCACAATTATTGTCTAGGTATCAGACCAAAAGTCTTCAGATGCCTGGTAAAGAGTAAAGAAAAAAAATAGCCACAGGCAGTAACTGGCAGAGACAAAAGAGCAGAGGAAACAGGATTTGAGAAGACTCCAGCCAGTCCAATCTAACTCCAGGTTACAGTACCTTATAACCGATGATTGTTGAGAACACATTTGATTGAGCACCTCTTGAGGTGGCTTAAAGCCATGGCCCTTTACCTGAGAATTTGTGTCTCCTGACCCTTGTGACTGAGGGCTGTATATACCCTTGCCCCACTTAATGAGGATTGATTTATTATAATGATATAATTTAAAGGCTTGTTGAACCTGGCTCACTGACCCAAAATATCATCCTCACCAAAGAGATGTAACTAGTTAGTTATTATCAGCCAAGATGCTGGGTCCCCAAAATAAGCAGCCACTGCTGCTCCCCGAGATAAAACTTAACACTTACTGACTAGAGAATAAGCCAATCACTATCTTAGTTTTGTGGGCATTAAGCTGTGTCTCTGAAGAGCCAATAGCTTCTGATTCCACTTATTACTGGCAGATGCTCTCTGCAAAAAGCACAACATTCTTTGGCTAAACCCAAATCAGTAATGAGACATACAACCAAATATCAGAAGTAAGAGGGGGGCATCAAACCAAAGACAGAAAAACCAGCTGGAACAACTGGTTTTGTTGTCCTAGTTCTGAAAGGAGGACCTCCTCATCCCGACAGGAGTTCACTGGTTTTTGGTGACCAGAGAGAAACATGCCAGAAGGAAAGGAGTATATTATACAATTTTGCCTACAGTTGGCTTTGGAAGCAATTATATATATATATATATATATATATACACACATATATATATATACACGCATACATAGATAGATAGAAAGATAGATGGGCTTAACTCCTAAGTGATATTTATTTATAGCTTCTTTAAGTAATCTAATGACAGAATTAAAACTGAATGCACAAACTTTTCGTTCTTAAAATATATCACAGATTTGTAGAGCTTGCAAATAATGTCAAAAAAAAAAATTATCTGGAGTCTATTGTGAAAGAAGAATTGCACCAGAGAATTAAACAGTCAAGTGCATGCTAAGTCACTTCACTCATGTCCGACTCTGTGAGACCCTACGGACTGAGAATAGCCTACCGGGCTCCTCTGTCTGCAGGATTCTCTAGGCAAGAATACTGGAGTGGGTTGCCATGCCCTCCTCCAGGGGGTCTTCCTGACCCAGGGATTGAACCTGCATCTCTTGTCTCTTCTGCATTGGCAGGCAGGTTCCTTACCACTAGCAGCACCTGGGACGGCCAAGCAGTCAACGAAGACTTTAATTCAAGACTGTTGTAATAGGGGAGAGAGACTATTGCAATAGGGAGAGAATGAACACAGCTCATGGAATAAAATGAAGGAAAACTTTTAAGTGTGGCAGTGAGCTAAAGGAAAAGTCCTGGAGGACATCAGTGTAGAGATTGGTCAATGTGATTAGGCATTTGTATTTGTAATTGATGTTTGCTTCCCTTGTAGCTCAGTCGGTAAAGAATCTGCCTGCAGTGCAGGAGACCCGCATTCGATCCCTGGGTTGGGAAGATCCCCTGGAGAAGAGAATGGCAACCCACTGAAGTATCCTTGCCTGAAAATCTCATGGACAGAGGAGCCTGGTGGACCTCAGTCCATGGGGTCGCAAAGAGTCAGGCACGACTGAGCAACTAACACTAACTAACTAATTGATGTTTATTGAAGTTAGACTTCTACCCTCTCAAAAAGAATGGGACACAGGGACTCTATTTTTCTTGTGGATCATATTTCAAATACTGGCTCCCAAGTTGTTGAGAAAAACATTCTAGAGCTATAGAAGATTTACATCTCAAAAGGTAAAGAAAGAATTTACAATAGCAAGTTTTCTAAAGTAAATGCTCTAAGAAAAGAGAGGTCAGGGTCTATTGTCAAGAAGAAACTTTCCAAAGTTTAGTCTAGTTGAGAGGAACGTTACAGCCACCCTGTTCCCTACTTACAGTCTTGGAAAGAACATAATGAAAACTATCTGCATCTGGTTCAATAAAGATTCCCCTTTTCTCTGGTTTAGTCCCATAATTCTATTTTGTAGGTTAATTGCTTCAGTGAATGATTATTCTTAAGGCAAACAGCAATCAGACTAAAATCCTCTTTGCAAATGCAAATGCAACTTAAATCCTCCTTGGGGACTTGCTACAAACCAAAAGCACGTTCCATTCAATATTTAAACTGAGAGTACTCTCCCAGCTAGGTAAATCCTTCAAGAAGAGGAGATCCCAAGTTTAATTGTCCACAAAAGGCTTTGGGAAAATCTTTTCTGCAGAGTATTTATACTATACGTAGGAAGCTTGTGACTCAGCTGGCATCTCAACTTAAAACTCTTAATAAATGTTTCACTTCTTCATGTTTGTATCTGTCACCTATCACTCAGTGGGACTAGAGAGCAGGAATGAAAGATTTCTGACAACTGTTCTAACAAAACCATAATGAAATTCTTCTGATGAATCCCTTTTAACAGGTCATGGCATCAGATTGACAAGTCCAGGAATTCATTTGATTACTGGAGCCTAACAGGGGAAAATGAGGTCTGAGAAAACCAGCTGATAAAAAAGCACAGCAAAGGTCGAACAAATCAGAAAAATGATTAGCCTAATGAGCCGCAAAATTATTTATTTGCTTGTAAAAAAGAAACTAAACATAGTTCATCATACATAAACCAATACCTGTCTTAGTTGATGGAATTCAGGCAAAAAGAAGTAGTGTGGGGGCATTCAGGTGTGCAGCCTTTGGAAGGGATTATTGGATTTTTAACAATTTGAAAACCCTTGAGACATACTCTGAGCCAAAATAATTAGGAAACCACTGTTGATTGAATACAATATCTTGTCTGACAAGGGTTCCAGTTTGTTAAGGTGGTTACTATACAAACAGGAAAGGGAAGCATTGAATCTGAGTTCATTTTGTTATTTGGCTTCTATTTGTTCATGTCTATCAGAATGTGTCAAAGCTCACCTTGCTACTTCATCTTTCTCCATCAAAATAATCCACTTTTCCCCCCCTAAAATAAACTAATTTGACAATGAAAATTAAGGACCTGCTTGTTTCTCTGGACTAGCTTTAATTTTACTATTGTAAAATTGCACATTTACATATTGCACATTTCTTGGCCCAGTTGTGGATTGGCAGTGAGGCTCTTGTTCTGTGTTTTATTCACAGACCATCAATGTTTTGCACATAGGAAGTAACATTCCATGTACCATGATCCTTCCTTCAGTTTAGTTCAGTCACTCAGTCATGCCCAACTCTTTGTGACCCCATGAACCACAACACGCCAGGCCTCTCTGTCCATCACCAATTCCCAGAGTTCACTCAGACTCATGCCCATCAAGTCAGTGATGCCATCCAAGCATCTCATCCTCCGTTGTCCCCTTCTCCTCCTGCCCTCAATCTTTCCCAGCATCAGGGTCTTTTCATGACTCAGCTCTTCACATCAGGTAGCCAAAGTATTGGAGTTTCAGCTTCAACATCAGTCTTCCAATGAACACCCAGGACTGATCTCCTTTAGGACGGACTGATTGGATCTCCTTGCAGTCCAAGGGACTCTCAAGAGTCTTCTCCAACACCACAGTTCAAAAGCATCAATTCTTTGGTGCTCAGCTTTCTTCACAGTCCAACTCTCACATCCTTATATGACCACTGGAAAAACCATAGCCTTGACTAGATGGACCTTTGTTGACAAAGTAATGTCTCTGCTTTTCAATATGCTATCTAGTTTGGTCATAACTTTCCTTCCAAGGAGTAAGTGTCTTTTAATTTCATGGCTGCAGTCACCATCTGCAGTGATTTTGGAGCCCAGAAAAATAAAGTCTGACACTGTTTCCACTGTTTCCCCATCTATTTGCCATGAAGTGATGGGACCGGATGTCATGATCTTAGTTTTCTGAATGTAGAGTTTTAAGCCAACTTCTTCACTCTTCTCTTTCACTTTGATCAAGAGGCTCTTTAGTTCTTCTTCACTTCCTTCCTTCCTTAGAACAAAAGAATACATGTACCTATTCTTATCCACTGATCAAACATGGTACAGATGCAAGATCCAGTTTTATATTATAGCATCCAGAGAAGAGAGCTGCTTCAGTGTGATAATTAGTCTGTATTTCAGTTTAACACCCTTTTTACATCTCTATCTGGCATTGGAAGCCAGTGTCTTTTTCTCATATAATTACCAAATGTAATCCTCTAAAAACAGTACAAGATGCATTATAAATGACCATCACAGTAAGTATTTATACTGTAGAGGCAAGGAGATCTTTGATGTTCATCATTAAAACAAAAACAGACTGGTTTTGAAGGTTTTTTTTTTTTTTTAATAATCATAAGCTCTCAGGAAGATGTAAAATGAGTCCATAGAGTCCCTTGTACCCTTAACCTAGTTTCCCCCAACAGTGACATCAAATACAACTGTAGTATAATATCAAAACCAGGAAACTGACATTGGTAAAATATGTTCACTAGACCACTGACTAGAGACTACAAAATTTATTCCATTTCTATAAATTTTACATTCACGTGTTTATATGTATGTATGTGTTTTGTTGTTCTATGAAATTTTATCTCAAACATAGATTTCTAAAACCACCACAATCAAGATACAAATCTGCTCTCTGATTGCGTGGCAAGCCTTCAAGATGCCACCAAAGAAAGACAAGAAGCCTAAGAAGTCAGCCTGGAAGTTTAATTTCAATCTTACTCATCCAGTAGAAGATGGAATTTTTGATTCTGGAAATTTTGAACAGTTTCTGTGGGAGAAGTTTAAAGTGAATGGAAGGACTGGTAACCTTGGGAATGTCATTCACATTGAACTTGTCAAGAATAAAATCATAGTCATTTCTGAGAAACAGTTCTCCAAAAGGTATTTAAAGTACCTTACCAAGAAATACCTTAAAAAGAACAATCTTCGTAATTGGCTTCCTATGGTTGCATCTGACAAGGAGACTTGTGACCTTCATTACTTCCAGATTAGTCAAGATGAAGATGAATCTGAGTCTGAGGACTAGATGATGCCATCCTTTATAGGGCTTTGCTTACTAAGAAAAAAATTGAGCATACAAAAGAAAGAAACTTCTTGAAATGGACCTTTAGCTTATCAGTGAATAAAAAACATTACTCTGTATGTTAAACATCCATCTCTTTTATTTAAGTGTATGCTGTTTATATGGTGCTGGCTTTCCTTTAATACTTTTTTATATTTTTATTGGAGAATATTTGATTTACAACGTTGTGTAAGTTTCAGGTGTACAACAAAGTGAATGAGTTATACATATACCCATTTGTTCTTTATTCATATAGACCATTACAGAGTACTGAGTAGAGTTCCCCATGCTATACAGCAGTTTTTTAGTTTATGTTTTCTGTATGCTAAGTCGCTTCAGTTGTGTCTGACTCTTTGCAAATCCATGGACTGTAGCCAACCAGGCTCCTCTGTCCATGAGATTCTCCAGGCAAGAATACTGAAGTGAGTTGCCATTTCCTACTCTGTTTTACGTATGCTGCTGCTACTGCTAAGTCGCTTCACTCAGTCTGACTCTGTGCGACCCCATAGACGGCAGCCCACCAGGTGCCCCTGTCCCTGGGATTCTCCAGGCAAGAACACTGGAGTGGGCTGCCATTTCCTTCTCTAATGCATGAAAGTGAAAAGTGAAAGTGAAGTCGTTCAGTCGTGTCCGACTCTTAGCAACCCCATGGACTGCAGCCTACCAGGCTCCTCCGTCCATGGGATTTTCCAGGCAAGAGTACTGGAGTGGGATGCCATCGCCTTCTCCAGTTTTACGTATGCTGATGATGCTAAGTCACTTCAGTCGTGTCCAACTCTGTGTGACCCCATAGATGGCAGCCCACCATGCTCCCCCATCCCTGAGATTTTCCAGACAAGAACACTGGAGTGGGTTGCCATTTCCTTCTCCAATGCATGAAAGTGTAAAGTAAAAGTGAAGTCGCTCAGTCATATCCGAGTGTGTATACACCAGTATCAATCTCCCGGTGTATCCCTCTCCCCTGTATCCCCTGGTAATCGTTAAGTTTTCTACATCCGACTTCTGTTTTGTAAATAAGCATTTGTCCCCCTCCCCGTTAAATACTTTGTGTAAGCAATATTTAAATAGCTTATAGCTAGTGGAGATTTCTGTATTTCAGGATTTCTGTAATGTACTGATTTTATAGCTGTTCTCAAGTTAAAAGTATATAGCAATGAGTGTACTACCCAAAGCAATTTATAGATTCAATGCAATCCCTATCAAGCTACCAATTGTATTTTTCACAGAGCTAGAACAAATAATTTCACAATTTGTATGGAAATACAAAAAAACTCGAATAGCCAAAGCAATCTTGAGAAAGAAGAGTGGAACTGGAGGAATCAACCTGCCTGACTTCAGGCTCTACTACAAAGCCACAGTCATCAAGACAGTATGGTACTGCCACAAAGACAGAAATATAGATCAATGGAACAAAATAGAAAGCCCAGAGATAAATTCATGCACCCGTGGACACCTTATCTTTGACAAAGGAGGCAAAAATATACAATGGATTAAAGACAATCTCTTTACAAGTGGTGCTGGGAAAACTGGTCAACCACTTGTAAAAGAATGAAACTAGAACACTTTCTAACACCATACACAAAAATAAACTCAAAATGGATTAAAGATCTAAACGTAAGACCAGAAACTATAAAACTCCTAGAGGAGAACATAGGCAAAACGCTCTCCAACATATATCGTAGCAGGATCCTCTATGGACCCCCTGCTAGAATACTGGAAATAAAAGCGAAAATAAACAAATGGGGTCTAATTAAACTTAAAAGCTTCTACACAACAAAGGAAACTATAAGCAAGGTGAAAAGAGCCTTCAGAATGGGAGAAAGTAATAGCAAATGAAGCAACTGACAAACAACGAATCTCAAAAATATACAAGCAGCTTATACAGCTCAATTCCAGAAAAATAAATGACCCAATCAAAAAATGGGCCAAAGAACTAAATAGACATTTCTCCAAATAAGACATACAGATGGCTAACAAACACATGAAAACAATCGCATTGAAACGTGTATAATATCATAAATGAAACGAATCGCCAGTCCAGGTTCAATGCATGACACTGGGTGCTTGGGGCTGGTGCACTGAGACGACCCAGAGGGATGGTACAGGGAGGGAGGAGGGAGGGGGGTTCAGGATGGGGAACACGAGTATACCTGTTGCAGGTTCATGTTGACGTATAGCAAAACCAATACAATATTGTAAAGTAATTAACCTCCACTTAAAATAAATCTATATTTTAAAAATAAAATAAAAATAAATAAATAAATAAATAAAGTGACTGAAGATGTTTCAAGGGTGAAGAGCTGGGTTTTGAAAGAGCCATTTTCCAAAAAACAGGTAATTTGTGAAATAAAATACTTGTCAAAATTCTGTAATCCCCAAAGAGTTGGCTATGATCTCAAAGGTATTTGGTGTTATGACTATGAAACAACTTAATGAGTTGAATCACAATTGTTTTGCAACTTGACTTGTGTCTTTGTTTCATCTGTAATAAGTGTTAACTATTAAAAAACTAAAATGGAAGATTTAAAAAAGTATATAGCAAAAAAAAGCACAATTTTAGGTGTAACTATATAATAAAATATTTAGATTAGAAAAAAAAATACAAATCTGTTCTACCACTGCCAAAGAACTCCTTCATGCTACCCGTTTATGTTCACACCACACATGTACTCCCATCCCTACTATGTCCCTGTTCCCTGCCAAACACTAGGTCTGTTTTATTGTTTAACAAAGGTTATACAAATACAATCATACAGTATATAACCTTTTAAGATCATTTTCATTAATAACAATACTCATGAGATGCACCCAGGTTGTTGTAAGTATCAATAGTTGGTTCCTTCTGCTGCTGAGCAGCATATCATTGTATCTATGTTCCACAGTTCGTTCTATTCAAGCACTGAAGGACAATTCGGTGGTTTCTAGTTTTTGCTGTTACAAAGAAAACTGCTGTGAACACTCATCCACATGTTTTTGTGTGAACATAGGTTTTCATTTCCTTGGGCAAAACGCCCTAAAGAGCATTTTCTGGATCATACAATAAATGCACACTTACCTTACAAGAAAATTATCATATTGTTTTCCAGAGTGGGTGCACCATTTTACATTTCCAATAGCAATATATGAGAGATCCAGTTTCTCCATGTTACTGGTAGCATTTGGTACTAACGCTATTTTTTATTTAGCTATTATAATGGTATATAAAGACATCTCATTGTGGTCAGATTAGGTT
Organism: Aepyceros melampus; assembly: GCA_006408695.1. Classification (NCBI taxonomy): domain Eukaryota; kingdom Metazoa; phylum Chordata; class Mammalia; order Artiodactyla; family Bovidae; genus Aepyceros; species Aepyceros melampus. The sequence goes on from SJXQ01006569.1 coordinate 15,207, forward strand.
TCTGTGCATTCACTTCAGTCGCTTAGTCATGTCTGACCCTTTGTGACCCCATGAACTGCAGCCCACCAGGCTTCCCTCTCCACCACCAACTCCCAGAGTTCACCCAAACCCATGTCCATCGAGTCGGTGATGCCATCCAACCATCTCATCCACTGTCATTCCCTTCTCCTCCTGCCCTCAATCTTTCCCAGAATCAGAGTCTTTTCAAATGAGTCAGCTCTTCACATCAGGTAGCCAAAGTACTGGAGTTTCAGCTTCAACATCAGTCCTTCCAATGAACACCCAGGACTGATCTCCTTTAGAATGGACTGGTTGGATCCCTTGCAGTCCAAGGGACTCTCAAAAGTTTTCTCCAACACCACAGTTCAAAAGCATCAATTCTTCGGTGCTCAGCTTTCTTCACAGTCCAACTCTCACATCCATACATGACCACTGGAAAAACCATAGCCTCAACTAGACGGACATTTGTTGGCAAAGTAATGTCTCTGCTTTTTAATATGCTGTCATAACTTTCCTTCCAAGGAGTAAGCATCTTTTAATTTCATGGCT
>SJXQ01006570.1:0-36403 GCA_006408695.1 Aepyceros melampus
AGAATAGAAATAGGAATTTAATTTTGATCCTATTATTTTCTGAAAATCACCAAAATCTCTGAGACTCAATTTCTTGATCAGTAGAAATTGATTGAATATAATCACATTTTTGAAATGCACAGAATTTCTAACTTAAATACACATAAGTTAAGTGCCAAATTCTTCCTTGTCTTTTCCTCCTTCTCATGGCTTAAAGAAAACTTTACATTAATAGATATGGTCTTAAATTTTGATCTCATCCTTAGGCAAATGACTTAAATTTTTTTCTGATTAAGTTTCTTCATCTGCAATGTGGAGTTAATATAATGATTCTATTACCATTTGTTGATGTTCAGGTGAAATTATGTATAGGAAATATCTTTCTCAAATATGTCATCATATATGCTGGTTATTTTCTCTCTTTATACCCCATCCTGATTTTGGTTGTATTTGCCCAAAAGAAGAACAATATTGAGATGGAAATCTGTTCCATTGGAGAGAGAGCATAAACTTTGGAAACAGGGAGCCTCTGGAGTGAATCATGGCTCACCAACTCATTAATGCTTGCAATATACCTTCAGGCTTCTCCAATTTTCTCATTCTTGAAATAGTACAAATATCCTTGAGAGGATTAAACCAGCTGATGCATTTAAAAAAAATATTGTTTATTTTTTGAGGTAAGACTGCTAAAAAGTACAGTGCTTTTAATATATAAGTAAAGTCATTCTGTTTTTTGCTTCATTATATTAATGATATTTTCAATATATATTTCTGAAACTATAATTAGGTTAACCTCACCTTGAATTACAGTTCTGAACAACCATCAGGAAATGTTCTGGGTGAGAATGGCACTAATCCCTTGTATGGATTAACCACTTATTCATTTATTCAACTAATATCAACTGAGTATCTACATGTGCAGGTATCTACTCTGGATGCTAATTTATTCTAGGCTGTTTGAAAGCATTCTTTCCCATACAGTTTAAAATGATGTCAATAAAAAAAAGTTCATCAAGCAAAGTAATTACCTGATTATAAATATTTGGTTATCTGACAATTATATCATGAGCTACATTTGATATAAAAAGTGAGATATAAAAAAGGCATTTCAGGACTGTAAATGTTATATTTGCAGAGGTGCTAACCAAAGGTCGGGTGCTACTGTCTGTATCTAGGGATCTTCTTCATAGATGACAATACAATATGCTTCAGGTAAGTCAGATAAAGACTGAAACCTTCTCTGAAGAGTATTTATGAAGTGCCTGGACTTTCTATAAACTTGATGGCCATTTTCCACTGAGTTTGAAAGAAAAAAGGCCCTAAATCTAGAGCAGAGTCATTTAAATAAAAGGTTGATGCAGGTCCTATCTCTTCTGTCAGCCAAAATATTATTTTCTCATGGACCCCTGGGGCTGTGAGGCCATGACTTTGCTCCAAAAGACCTAGTTGTGCACTTATTACTAACGTGTACATGTGTCAATAATTCTTTTGGAAAATTAGCCTCAAGTGGGCTTGTTATATGAATACCAACAGTGGTTTTGAGTTCTCAATATAGGATTCTCTGCTAGTTAATGTGATAACAGACAGATAGACACATATGTGTGTGAGGCAAAGAGACATGAACTAGATAATAAGGTATTTTAATTAGTGACATTTGACCTTTCAGCTTGATAATTAGAAGTGTCTTCTCCAGAGTAAAAATTTTTTTATCTATGATCTACTATTTCTTTGTTGTGTGACCCTGGGAGAGTTTCACTAACTCCTGTACAACTGGATTTCTACTCTTTTGTAATAGAACTGAGTCAATTTTCCAACTTACTAGATTAACATAATGATTAACTTAAAGGATGCGTCTAAACTGTTTTGTGCATCTTAAGTGCTCAGTGAATAATGTTCAATCTTTTTGTTATTTTTAGTATCATTATTATGGTTATAGATGATAGAGGAAATGATGGGCTGAGAACAGTGAGAAGTAAGATCTCCCAAATATTTTCACTATTTCAGTTTTGCATGCTGTTTACTCCCTAGCCATTTCTTTAATCATTTCCATTCTCTGCTTCTTACTGCAATGTGGCTCACACTGAGATTATTCTTTGCAGGGAATCTAGGGGGAGCTTGTGGTACAGAAATTAAGAAGGCATGAACAAAAATAAAGAATCGTTTACTGGAAGCCACCCGAGATTTGAAGTAAACCAGAACTGAGTTTGGATTGGCCTCCATCATTTGCTGTCTCTGCAACCCTGCACACATCTCTTAGTTTCTTACTCCTTTAATTCTCATCAGTAAATGAAATAAATCACATCCATGCTTCAGGGATAATATGAAAGTCTATAAGATAAAGAACCCATAAGAATTAAGAAAATGAAAGACAAAAATTTCAAACAAAAAAATTTTTAAAAGATGTAAGCAGACATTTCACAAAAGAAACATAACCGTTAAAATTATGGCAGGATTTTCAGTTTCACTAGTAATCTGAAAAATGTAAATAAAACCATAATGAGATGTCTTTTACCTATTAGATGGACAAATTTATTTTTAAAGCCTGAAAATATTAAGTACTAGTGCAATGTGGCAGAATAGAAACTTTGATCCATGGTGGTGAGAAAATAGCACAACTCTAAGTAGAGCTGAAAGTTTGCAAATACTAGGACCTAGCAATTTGGCACCCCACTCCAGTACTCTTGCCTGGAAAATCCCATGGACGGAGGAGCCTGGTGGGCTGCAGTCCATGGAGTCACAGAGAGTTGGGCACGACTGAGCGACTTCACTTTCACTTTTCACTTTCATGCACTGGAGAAGGAAAGGGCAACCCACTCCAGTGTTCTTGCCTGGAGAATCCCAGGGACGGGGGAGCCTGGTGGGCTGCCGTCTATGGGGTCGCACAGAGTCGGACACGACTGAAGTGACTTAGCAGCAGTAGCAGCAATTTTTCTACTGAGTCTTTACATAGAGGAACTACTTGAGGAGAAACGTGAGTATGACGATGACTGGCATTTTTATCACCATCTGTATGCCAAGGGCTTTACAATGTCTTTTATCCTCTCAGACATTCTGTAAATGTGGCTCTTAACTCCAGATAAAATATTCATGTGGTACAATCCTTGTGGATCATACTCTAGAGTACCATTTATAATTTCATGATTTAATTAAGTACTGGCCCCTGTACAGACATATGTACAATGTGTCAGTTATTCACCCAGGAGACTGATTAGATGCTATTGTCAGGACAGGACAAGGAAATCATTGGAGATACCTGCTTTGAATCCCAGCTCAGATCTAAGTCAAATTTAAGTTTTAGCGTCTGCTGTAACTTAGCATGTGGGTGGCCTTTCCAACAAGGTTCACAAATTACTCTTCAGATAAACTTTATCCATAAATAACTAGTTTCTAGTTACATATTATGGGACTTTTATACAAGATTTCAGACATTTTTCTCTTCTTTTGAAAGATACCCTTCTTCTTGGTGATATGAAATGAATACATATAAAATTGAGTTTCCCTGATGGCTCAGTGGTAAAGAATCGGCCTGCCATGCAGGAGATGAGGGCTCAATCCCTGGGTCAGGATGATCCTCTGGAGAAGAAAATGGCAACCTACTCCAGTATTCTTGCCTGGGAAATCCAAAGGACAGAGGAGCCTGGTGGGCTACAGTCCATGGGGTCAAAAAAGCATTGGATGCAATTTAGTGACTAGACAACAACATACAAAATTGTGAGTAATATGCCACCCAACATACATTTCCATAATAATACTTTGAAACAAGCCCTCTCAATCAAGCTTCACGTAATAGATTCATGAAGTTCCTGCTTCATGGTGTAAGTCATACTGATGTTTATCACTTGTTCATTCTCAGGGTCTGAAATCTCTCTTCTAGTGTGCTGGCATACTGATACTTTAATTTGCTGAGTATGTACAGTTACCCAGAGCCAATTTACTTTCCCAGTGTGATTGTGTCAGTATTCCTTGTTACTATATTGATGTAATTCTACCAAAATTTACATAAATTAGTTAAATAAACATGTGAAAGAAGTTTTTATGATAAAAACTGTTAAAAGACTCAATAAAGAGAATTCCTTAGAGTACTGTGGAATTAGGTATAACAGAGACAGTCGACGAGATAGGGAAAATGATAACACTGTAAGACAAATATGAAAGTCTGATATGTGTCATAAGCACATCTAAATTTTTCCTTCAATTTTAAGAAACTGAAATTGGTAACCATATAAGACACATTCGGGGTGAAATATGTAAGAAAGGTAAAGTGAAAGGGAAGTCACTCAGTCGTGTATGACTCTGTGACCCCACGGACTGTAGCCTACCAGGCTTCTCCATTCATAGGATTTTCCAGGGAAGGGTCCTGGAGTGGGTTGCTATTTCCTTCTCCAGGAAGGAAATTATTCTCCTAACCCAAGAATCGAATCCGGGTTTCCTGCATTGCAGGCAGACACTTTACCCTCTGAGCCACCAGGGAAGCCCTAGGTAAAGGAAGTGCAGAGACAGACATAGGCACCTTGTCTGTATATGTTTTAAAATGTTATGTTTCCCTGCTATATAATATTTCCAACTACATTTGTCAATTATCCTTTCTGATCAGCTTTGATAAAAAGAGATTACACAGTGGTGATAAAGTTTTGGCCTCTAATCTTTTCAGGTGGCATGGTGGTAGAAAATCTGCCTGCCAAAGGAGGATATGCAAGAGGTCCAATCCTTGGGTTGGGAAGATCCCCTGGAGAAGGAAATGGCAACCCACTCCAGTTTTATGCCTGGAAAACTCCATGGACAGAGGAGCCTGGCAGGCTAAAACTCATGAGGTCAAAAAAATCAGACACAACTGAGCATACCCACACAGCTACACACAGAAAATTAAAAAAGAAAAAAAGAGCCAGCTTTAGGTAGCATTATGTGTGCAAGAAGCATACAAGGATATTTTCTCAACTGATTCTAAAGTAATGGGCACCTAAAAGAGGAAAACAATACAATGGGAAAGACTAGAGATCTCTTCAAAATATTAGAGATACAAAGGGAACATTTCATGCAAAGATGGACACAATAAAGGACCGAAATGGTATGGACCTAACAGAAGCAGAAGATATTAAGAAGAGTTGGCAAGAATACACAGAAGAGCTATACAAAAAAGATCTTCATGACCCAGATAACCATAATGGTGTGGTTACTCACCTAGAAAAAGACATCCTGGAATGCAAAGTCAAGTGATGCTTAGGAAGCATCACTATGAACAAAGCTAGTGGAGGTGATGGAATTCCAGTGGAGCTATTTCAAATCCTAATAGATGATGCTGTGAAAGTGCTGCACTCAATATGTCAGCAAATTGGAAAACTCAGCAGTGGTCACAGAACTGGAAAAGGTCAGTTTTCATTCCAATCTCAAAGAAAGGCAATGCCAAAGAATGCTCAAACTACTGCACAATTGCACTCATCTCACATGCTAGCAAAGTAATGCCCAAAACTCTCCAAGCCAGACTTCAATAGTATGTGGACTGTGAACTTCCTGATGTTCAAGTTGGTTTTAGAAAAGGCAGAGGAACCAGAGATCAAATTGCCAAATCTGCTGGATCTCAAAAAAGCAAGAGAGTTCCAGAAAAACATCTACTTCTGCTTTATTGATTATACCAAAGCCTTTGACTGTGTAGATCACAACAAACTGAAAAATTCTGAAAGAGATGGGAATACCAGACCATCTGACCTGCCTCCTGAGAACTCTGTATGCAAATCAAGAAGCAACAGTTAGAACTGGATATGGAACAACAGACTGGTTCCAAATAGGAAAAGGAGCACATCAAGGCTTATATTGTCACCCTGCTTATTTAAATTATATACAGATTACATCATGCAAAATGCCAGGCTGGATGAAGCACAAGTTGGAGTCAAGATTGCAAGGGGAAATATCAATAACCTCAGATATGCAGATGACACCACCCTTATGGTGGAAAGCAAAGAGGAACTAAAGAGCCTCTTGATGAAAGTGAAAGAAGAGAGTGAAAGAGGAGAGTGAAAAAGTTGGCTTAAAACTCAACATTCAGAAACCTAAAGTCATGGCATCTGGTCCCATCACTTCATAGCAAATAAATGGGGAAACAATGGAAACAGTGAGAGACTTTATTTTGGGGAGCTCCAAAATCACTGCAGATGGTGACTGCAGCCATAAAATTAAAAGACGCTTGCTCCTTGGAAGAAAAGGTATGACCAACCTAGACAGCATGTTAAGAAGCAGACCTTGCCAACGAAGGTCCATGTAGTCAAAGCTATGGTTTTTCCTGTGGTCATGTATGGATGTGAGAGTTGGACTGTGAAGAAGGCTGAGCGCCAAAAAATTGATGCTTTTGAACTGTGGTGTTGGAGAAGACTCCTGAGAGTCCTGCGGACTGCAAGGAGATCCAACCAGTCAATCCTAACAGAGATCAGTCCTGAATATTCATTGGAAGGACTGATGCTAAAGCTGAAACTCCAAAACTTTGGCCACCTGATGCGAAGAGCTGATTCATTTGAAAAGATTCTGATGCTGGGAAAGATAAGGCAGGAGGAGAAGGGGACAACAGAAGATGAGATGGTTGGATGGCATCACCAACTCAATGGACATAGTTTGAGTGAACCCCAGGAGTTGGTGATGGACAAGGAAGCTTGGTGTGCTGCAGTTCATGGGGTTGCAAAGAGTCAGACATGACTGAGCAACTGAACTGAACTGAACTGACTGATAGTAGGATAGAGTCTCATTTAGGTACTCTTCCTTTCAGATTTTTAGAAAAGTTATTCCTTGTTGGTGAATCAGACTTGATGTATTACAACTTCCGTTATGTAGTCAATAAAATTTTGTTCTTGTGATAGCCTAAATTCAAGAATTTTTTTTTTTCTAAGATGGCTCAGACGGTAAAGCATCTGCCTGCAATGTGGGAGACCTGGGTTCGATTCCTGGGTCGGGAAGATCCTCTGGAGAAGGAAATGGCAACCCACTCCAGTACTCTTGCCTGGAAAATCCCATGGACGGAGGAGCCTGAGAGGCTACAGTCCATGGGGTCGCAAAGAGTTGGACACGACTGAGCGACTTCACTTCAAAACCTTATGATGTTATAGGCTCATCATTAAAGATTATACTTTTACTTGACTTTTCTTGTTTAATATAGTAGTGAGTGGATATAATTCCCGAGATCCCTCATGTGGGTGTTTTGGAGTATCCAGAAGTAAGCTGAGGAAGGATCTTTCTCCCTATCTAGTTACTGAAATTAAGTCACACATAGATTACCTAATTCAGGCTATAATTGAGACAATATTGGTAGTAGGCACCAATCATTCTTGTCAGGTTAACATGGTGCCCTCAGAAATTCTCATGGATCCTTTTAATTTAGTTCCCTGGTATCCTGGTGGATTGATTAGCAGCTCTGCTCTTTTAAAAAGACCATCATTCAAATTTACCTTTCTCTTCAATCACTCCTAGTTTTCTGGTGATTCATATTGCCATTTAAGTGGGCACTTATACATTGCAAATCAGTCATGTTTTTCATTAGGTAAATGTAATGGCAGTCCAAAGGAGGTACAGATGGTTTGGCTTGTAGTAGAATGAATTATTGCCAAAAGAAATAAAACAATCTTAAAATGAAATGGTGGTCAGGATTGGAGATTTTGAATGGACAATATTTCTTTGTTGAGATTTTGAAAGTAAAATTAATCATGGCTGGACATTGTTTAGAAATTGTCTGGGTGTATACTTTCCAGTAATTGATTTGTTTCCACATGGACACCTTGTTTTCCATGTAAATGGTTCTTCTTGTTGGGTGATTTTATTCCTCTTTCTGTATGCCAGGGGGCAGTGTGGTTTAATGATAGTAATCCTGTGTTTCTTGAGAGCATGTTGCTTTATTCTTTCTCCCTGATGTTTGTGTTTGTGGTCTAAAGGAGGATGTGATATGGGACTCCCTGTGACTCTTAGTAAAGTCTAGCCTCTAAAAGTAGCTTGAATAGTGAAACTGGTAGAATGTCAGAGTTGTAATCCTTTTCTTATTAGCTTAGAGATTGCTGGTATCTTTATTAGTAGTTCATTTGGAGCCATCTGAGCTCCTGAATCATTGACCAAAATGTCACCCCTTATCTCTGCTCCTCTATTCTAATAAAAATAATGGTTCACATAGACTGAGACCATATTGTCTTCCATGGTCAGTAATAAGGGATTCATATTTTATTTAATATTTTATATCAGTGGTTATTGAACATTAGTGTGCATAAGAATATCCTGTGTGTGTGTGAAGTCACTAAGTCGTGTCCGACTCTTTGCGACCCTGTGGACTGTAGCCCGCCAGGCTCCTCTGTCCATGGGATTCTCCAGGCAAGAATACTGGAGTGGGTTGCCATTTCCTTCTCCAGAGGATCTTCCCAACTCAGGGATCGAACCCAGGTCTCCTGCATTGCAGGCAGACGCTTTATCCTCTGAGCCACCAGGAAAGCCAGGAATATCCTGGTGAGCTATTAAAACACAGATTCATGGCTAATACATCCCGTCCCCTAGTTCAGATTCAGAGTTCTCAGACAGGACCCAAGAATTTGCATTTCTAGTAAGCTCACAGATTACATGATGCTAAGGCCTAATAAGGTGGGCTCCCCAAGTGACTCAGTGGTAAAGAATCTGCCTGCCAGTGCAAGAGACGTGGGTTGAATCCCTGGGTTGGGAAGATCCCTGGAGTAGGAAATGGTAACCTGCTCCAGTATTCTTTCCTGGAAAATTCCATGGACAGAGGAGACTGGAGGGCTACAGTCCATGGGATCACAAAGAGTTGGACACGACTGAGCAACTGAGCATGTACAAACAGCTCTGCAGTTGATTCACTGAATCAGCTACTATTCTAATTATCTCAGTTTCATCCAGGAGAAAATCTAGCTTCAGAAAAAATGGGGTAAGTCATTTTCCAAAGATCAAGACATAGAAAAGGTGAAATTAAGACTTGACCTTGACAACAAAATCCACTATTGTAGCCTGTCTATATATTATACCTTGACCCTGGATTCTACTTTCTCTTTAATTTGGTTAGCGATTAAGTCCTTGATACACGTGGGTGAGTTTGACTTATAAACCACAAGCTCCTATGGTGAATAGAACTGTGGGGGAAATATTCTCATTGGTTTCTGTTTTACCAAAAGGAGGAGAGTGCCTGTAGGACTAGAGGAATGATGTCCTGGCAAAGTTTTCTGGTAATCTAAAAGTGTAGCGTTCCAGACTCAGGTTGCCAGGGTTTGTGAATAGCAGCTGAGCCACTGGCAATGTCCCAGGATCTCAGCAGGATTGGAGATTTTGAATGGACAATATTTCTTTGTTGAGATTTTGAAAGTAAAATTAATCATGGCTGGACATTGTTTAGAAATTGTCTGGGTGTATACTTTCCAGTAATTGATTTGTTTCCACATGGACACCTTGTTTTCCATGTAAATGGTTCTTCTTGTTGGGTGATTTTATTCCTCTTTCTGTATGCCAGGGGGCAGTGTGGTTTAATGATAGTAATCCTGTGTTTCTTGAGAGCATGTTGCTTTATTCTTTCTCCCTGATGTTTGTGTTTGTGGTCTAAAGGAGGATGTGATATGGGACTTCCTGTGACTCTCAGTAAAGTCTAGCCTCTAAAAGTAGCTCACCTTTTGCCTGTTCTTGCTTCTCAAATATTATACTATTTATCAAGCCCAGGATCTCTAAACAAATCTGACTTTTTGGGACAGGTTTTTTTTTTTTTCAATCAACAAGAAGGTAGACTAACAGTATACTGTAGAAATTGTACAAAGTTAGTGTAGAACGCTTAAACATTAGATTGAAATGAAGTCAAAAGAAAGAAAAATCCAGTGTTAATATAAATGTCAGTCATTAGTAGGGTGCTAAACCAAGAGATGTTGAGGGTTGGGAGTAAGAAGCATTTAGTGACCTTTCAGGTCTTTGGGATAACCACTTAGGACAGTAGGTCTTGATTATTTTTGACACTGTGAGGATTCAGTCTTGAAATTCACGAAAATCATGGCAAGAAAGGCATTTGTCTTATGGATTAAGAGCTCCATAAACAACTGATGTGTTTTATCATAATTATAGCTATCTTTCTACAAGCCCTCAAAGGTGCATAAGCAAGAAAAATCTACTCATTATTATTAATATTTGGCTTTGGGGAATTCCCTTGCTCATAAGTTTAAATCCATGTGAGCAAAAAGGGCTTTTTTATGTACAGTAACATAGCGTGATGGTTGTGTGTATAGACTCCTGAATTCAGAATGCCTGGTTTGAACACCATATCTCTATTTACAAAGTGTATGATCTTAAATTGGTAAGTTATCTTCTCTTCTATAAAATGAAAAGATTAAATGGGTTAAAGTATGTAGAACATTTAGAAAGTGTCTGGAATCTAGTAAGTGCCACATTAAATGTGTTAATTATTATAATTAGTGGGCACAAAGGCAAGAATAAGAGCAGGTGCATAAGCCACTGTGGCCTCTTTTCCCAGATCTTTACCCTGATTGCTATTGCTCTTCTTATGATGAAGTAAGAAGAACAATAAATTAAAATATTCTAAGGAAAGACAGCAGCTCTTCTAACACTCTGTTCTAGGTTTCTTTTGCTCTGGTCTTCACCTTAGTTCTTCTTGGACAGGGGTCCCTCTGAAGGGAATCCAACCCCGGGGCCTGTCTTGCTATTGCAACTCTGAGGAGAAGCATTGCAAAGAGAAAAGAACCTATTCAGTGGCAAAGAGTTTTCTAAAACTTCTTTACTCCTCTTTCTAAAAGTTTTGCTCCCTAGTGTTTCGACCCATTTTTCTTTTCCTCCTAGGAATAAATTCCTCTGTAATAAATACCTCTTCTCCTTTTCCTCTTGGATGAAGGCAGAGACTCAGAAGAGCCACCGAATGAAGTCACTTTCATCTTAAAATACAGTCCCTAAAGGGTATCGCCCTGCGGAGAGCATGCCAGGCAGTAAACAGCTATGTTGCTGTGGCAGTTCACTCTCAGCTCTTTGTCACCTTACTTCAGATTTTTGTTTTGTTTCAATGATAAAGTTTTCAGTTATTCTGATTCCAGAGTATATATTTAAGACACTTTTTTCTTTTGCTGTAGTGCATTTAATCAACTCAAAAGAATGTCAAATGTTAAATCTTTAGTATCACAGAGTTATATTGTTATTATCTTTATTCCCAGTTTTATTGATATATGATTGACATATAACATTATGTAGATTCAATTGTATACCACGTTGATTTGATACACTGATATAGAATATATTGCAAAATAATTACCATCATAGTGTTGGCACCTCCATTACATTATATATTTACCATTTCCTTTTTGTGGTGAGGATATTTTAGGTCTACTGTCTTAGCAACTTTCAAAACATAACACAATATTGTTAACTAATATCACCATGCTATACATTAGTTCCCCAGAACTTAACTTACAAGTGGAAGTTTGTACCCTTTGACCATACCTCATTTCTCTCACCCTCCAATCCCTGGTAACCACTATCCCACTCTGGAGTTTTTTTTAAGTATGACATTTTTAAAAAGTTAGATTCCACATATAAGTGATATCATACAGTGTTTTTCTCTGACTTATTTAACTTAGCCCTTAAGTTTTATCAATGCCATTGTAAACAACAGGAACTCCTTCTTTCTCGCAGTTGAGTAATATTTCATTGGTAGGATGCACCAGTGAAACCATCCAGTCCCAGGCTTTTCTTCTTTGGATGGCTACTCTCATTTGAATTAGTAAAGGTCAAATCCTTGCCAGTAATATCTCAGTTCCAGGAATCTGCTTTTTCTTTCTTTCATCTTGAGAGAAACTTGACTAAATCAGATGTTTAAGACATTGAAGAAGCTATGAAACCCTGCTTGCCCTATACTCTGATGAAGATAAAAAGAGAAAACTATAGAATGCAAGGATAGTATTAGGGAAACTTTATTGAGAGTTTGGGTAGCGTGTAGAGTGCTATTTAAATACCATTGACTTAAGGACAGGATGCCATGGTTTTAGAACTGTAGTAAAGGATAGAGTGCATGCATAGTCAGTCAGTCAGGTCTGATTCTTTGCAACCTCATAGACTCTAATCCTCCAGGCTCCTCAATCCATGGAATTTTTCAGGCAAGAATACTGGAGTGGGTTGCCATTTCCTCCTCCTGGGGATCTTCCTGTCTCAGGGATGGAACCCTTTTCTCCTGCTTTGGCAAGTGGATTCTTTACCACTGAGCCACCTGGGAAGCCCTAAGGATATAATAACTATGGCTAACTCATCAGTGCTACTCCTATTATACTCATACAATTCAAGTTAAGTGATCCCCATATGATCAAGGATCTGAAAATAAGTAAGTTTGAAAGCATTTCAAAATGGTCAAAATGGTTCTCAAATGCAATTTATTAGTAAATATGTTTCAATCAGTTAGAAATCCTGCTCAATCCCTTATTCACCCCTAAAAAGGCCCATTGAATATTGAGGGGTAGAATAATTTTGTAACTAGAACAATCATTGCATTGAGTGTAGAAACTATTAAAACTGTTTTTCTTAAAGTGTATGTGTGTGTGTGTGTGTGTGTGTGTGTGTGTGTGTACATAGAATCAAACCCAGGAAGCAGAGTGACCTGGTATTTTATTTAGCAGACATTCCGAACAATATCAAAGCAACATCTCTATTCCACAAGGAATATAATCTTTCTTGTTACTGGGCTGTTTTGCTTGCAACAGGCTTTACATAAAACTACATCAACAAGTTAAAAAAAAAAACCCACAGAGATAGTGGAATACAGAAGATTCAGGATGAAATCAATCTTTCAAAGGCAAATTATAAGTATTTAGTGTTTTCCATGTTCCTATCTAATTCATAAGTCTGTGACTCAGAAGTTTGTACAAGTATTCAAAAGTGGCTTTTCTGAATGCTATCATTTTTGTTCACAGGGCCTGAGTCAGTATCCAAGTAAACACATGATCTCCCACGACCCAGACACAAGGAATAGTGTATGAACATATGTTCCACTGAACAGGTTTCCTAACTGGAGCCACTCCTAACCAGAGTCTTTTCAATGAAATGAAACCCTAAAATGTCAATATGAATAAATTATTAATAACGAATGCTTCACTTATGTTTAATGCTTTGCCAAACACCAACTTGATTGAAATGCCAATATTTAGTAGAAAGAAGAAAGGGGGTATCTTGAGGCAGAATCAAACTAACAAGGGTAGTAGGCTAGAGTATTTCTGTGTCAGATTCCATCTGAACAGTCCTGTTTTTTTAAAGGTCGGAAGCCCATACATACTTGGAATTTTTGCTCTCTGCCTTTGATTTAAAGCGCAAAATCAAAAGCCTGTTCTATGAAAAGAAGTGCACTTGAGCAACCCAGGAATGTGCCGAAGCCTTTCTACAAATTAATCTCTTCTTTAGTGAAGTGAAACATCAGGACCATTCAGGGACACTGGGAGGGGCTCAGGCGCTTGAATCTGAGCCAAGCTTAATGAGAGGGAGTTGGAGGCAAAATGGAATTGAACTGTACCTTATTAACTGGTGAAAGCTGTGAACGAGGTGGACTTACTGGCCAAGAATTCATTCCTTTTGTTGCGATTAACTACAGGGGATATTTTGAGGTAGTTTCACGCTCTTTAAAAATCTTGGTATATTTTAAAAATTCTGTATGTTTTTAAAATTGTGAGATAATTTCCAAAATCTGGTTTCCAGATTTCTCACTGCCTTGAAGATACTCAGGGTTATGTTTCAGTTGAGTCAACATCTATTTATTTGGCAATTTGATTATAAATCTATATTTCTAGCCGCTATGTCAGGTCTAGGGAAAAAAATGTGATGATAATTGGAGTCTTGGCCCAGAGTGACTGGCATTCCATTGAGAAATGCTAGAATCTCTCAGCCCTATCAGGAAAAGCAGAAACCAAGAGGTCCAACATGCATCAGACATTTCGCTTAAGTTCTCTGAGCAAATTATTTCCCTTATGGCCATGACATACCTCTCACAGAGATACCTTTCTGTGATGAAATGCCTGTTTAGCTCATAGAAAATTTGTTAGATATGAAGCCTGGTATTATGACAGTGAATGTTCAACTAGAATTCAGAAAATCTGGGCTTTCTGACAGCGAAAGTTTATCTTGAATCAGTTCTGAAACCTTCTGCTTTTGCTTCTGTGTCTAATTCTGTAACATGGAGATGAGACTGCTCTGCAGTGTTACCAGGAAGCAAGTGCTGACCACGCTTAGCAACGGCTTAGGGAGGCAAGGTGCTTGTTTAGCATCTTCCGATCCTTCAGACTTTCCAAATTTTGGTAGCTGTGTTCTCCATTAAGATCCTAACTGGTAATCAGTGTACAGGGTAGAATACATTGGGTGGTTTGTGGAGTCATAGTTGTCTCTTAAGAGTGTCTCCAGAGTGAAGGAATCTCTGAAGCTTGAGTAAACTGGGAAAATAAGATGTGCTCTGGGATGGGGGAGAGAAATATTGAACTCTGTGCTTGTCTCGTTTTCACTGCTATTACTTTCCACTTTTCCTTTGGCGTCATATTTAATGATCTATATACGATGTTAGAATAGTAAATGTATATACAGACTTCATTAATAAGGACACACATACTAGGACCATATGCTCAATTTTTCTTTTCTTTTTTTTTTTGACAGAGTCTATGATAAAAGAGTTAGGAGATTCCTGTTTTAGAGAAGAAATAACTAAACTATCGTGAATATATTTTTCTTTAGTCAAGAGTGATAGAGTATCTAAAACTAGTTTAATTCAAATTCTTTTTTATATGAAACTAGAAAATCCTTCAGATATAAAGGTATAACTAGTCTATGTTGTTGTTTTTTATTGTGTTTTCAGTCTGAACTCTGATTTGGAGAGGTTCTCGGAAAGCTTGAAGCCTGTGTTTTTAATTTTTTGTATAATTGTATTCATTTATTTTTGGCTGTGCTGGGTCTTCGTTGCTGCGTGGGCTTTCCCTAGTTGTGGTGAGTGGGGCTACTCTCTAGTTGTGATGTGCAGGCTTCTCATTGCAGTGTCTCTCTTGTTGTGGAGCATGGGCTTTAGGGCTTGTGGGCTTTATTATTAGTTGCAGTTCTCAGGCTCCAGAGCACAGGCTCAATAGTTGTGACATTCAGGCTTAGTTGCTCTATGGCATGTGGATTCTTCCAAGATCAGGGATTGAACTCATGTCTCCTACATTGCTAGGTGGATTCTTGACCACTGAGTCATGGGGAGCCTGTATTTAACACCAGCTTCCAGAATTCTTTCATGACATGGGAAAGGCTACAAAAGTGAAACCCATCAGTGCATTCTTCAGAGTGACTCTTCACTTTGTGGGATGTTTGCTATTTCAAATCTACTTTCCTTCGTTTCTCCCTTATTATGAGCTCTGGGGCAGCTAACTTCCTGACTGCATCATCTGAAGTCCTTTGACTGCTGGCTTCTGTTTGCATTTGGCCAATGAGAAGCTCTGGCAAGGTATGGAACGTGGAAGAGAAAGCATGGGACGCATTACCTCAGCTCCCTCCTGATGAAGTGGTAAGTTGACAGTGGCTGAATGGCCACAGCCTGCATGCAACAGACATCTTCAACAGGCAGAGCTTGCCCGGTTCCTACTGCCAGTTCCTCCTTTGCCTCTTCAAGTTGGGGGAAGCTGAGAACAATCTTGCCATTGCTGTATCATCTCTTATTGGTTTCCTGAATCTTGTCCTTGAGTAATAAGTAGACCTATCATTAAACTCTTCTTAATTGTTCCTTTTTGCTTATATCAGTTTTCTGTCAGGATCCCAGCTGAGTCTCCAGTTTCATTCAACTTATATCCCCACATCTCTTACTAGATGACAGAAAATAAATAGATAGAGGGTAACCACAGGCCTGAATCTGCCAAATCTTGCTATGCTCCAAGATTATTTGTTCTTATATTCAAAGAGGATTTTTGATGTTGTTCTTGTTGAAGAAGATTTTTTTTAAGACAATATATGTGAAAGTAATCTTTTAGCAAAAAATATTATGTTCCTGTTTTTTCTTACGTGGTGCAAATACATTTCTAAAAAAGAAGGAAGCTATCTGCTCAGAAAACTGCCTTTCAAGAGGTCACATAACAAGCAAGTATATTCTCCTGTAAAGAAAAGATGCAAACACATAGTGAGTGAAAGTCACTCAGTTGTGTCCGACTCTTGTAAAATCATGGACTGTAACCTGCTAGGCTCCTCTGTCCATGGGATTTTCTAGGCAAGAATACTGGAGTGGGTTGCCATTTCCTTCTCTGGTGGATCATTCCAAAGCAGGAATTGAACCTGGGTGTCCTGCATTGCAGACAGATTCTTTAGACTGAGCAATGAGGGAAGCCCTTTGTGTCTATTTGGAAAACATTTGCCATATCTGTCCTGACTGAGTGAACTGATCTACCCCTAGAAAGTGTATAGTTTTTTACACTATAATTTAGATATCTAGAGAAACAAAGTTGGAAGAAAAATATGTTCAGATTTTTGAAAGAATCTAATAATGTTACTCACAATGATACATCACATTTCTTGAGTGCTTATTACATGGTTTATGTTTATCAACACATTTAATTCTCATAACAATCCATACAGTATTATTTTTAATCCTCTCCTCACTTGTTTGATCAAAAAAACTGAGGAAGACAGGAAGAAATTCACTTGTTAGGAACCTATACAATCTAGCTTCATATATAAACTGATTTTACAAGATTGACAGGACAAAATAATGTTGAATTAAAAAATATTTTAAAAATAAATTTTTCCTCCTGCCCAACATGTCATATATTTGCCTTATTATTAGAATAACTCAAAAAGGGTTTTATAGCTAGACTTCCTCTCTTTATTCTAGGAAGTCCATTTTAGCAGTTACAGTTGGATTATTCAGAAAGAAAATGGAATTCTCCACTTATTCTGAAATATATTAAATGAATATATTTTAAAAAGAGAGTTTTGGGCTTTTCAGTAATTAAAGTGTTAGTGTAAAAGTCATTTTTAAAGCAAATAAAAGTACCCTTTTAAAGTAAAGAGCCAGTTGTCCGAAGCTTCTCACAGTCTGGTCGTGTATCAATGTCCTGGATGTCAGCCACTAGTCTGGGTGCATAAGAAGCAGAGACAAATATTTCAACCTAAGTTTACAACTGGAATTCAATCTACTCCCTTTGAGAAGCTGTGAAGTCCCTTGGATGTTTAAAATACGTCACATTTACTGTTTGTTTGTGTTTTTTAAATGACATTAAATTCTGAGTTTCACCTGGGAGAAAACAGATCTAGCTGGTAAACGGTGGCCCCAACAGTTGTTGGGGCACATGATTTATTCTTCACAGAGCTAACAGGAGGGAGCAGACCAGAGTGCTCTGGGTTTTGGTCTGTTCTGATGCTGAGCAGGCCTGTGTCTTGCTCTTGATATCTGGCTTTGAATGTCTTTTGATTAGGCTATATTGTAGATCAAATACATTCCACCAGAAGATGTCTTACTAACCTCCTAGAATTACCCTGCATTTCTGAGACTGAAGTTCAGAATCTGTGGAAATAGCATTTCCCATAGAATGCAGAGTGTAAGATCAATCGGAAAAAAAAAAAAAAAAAGGAACCAAAAACAAAAACTGGAATGCATGTCACATGAGATCATTATTAAGAAGGAAAAAATTTCTGATGGAAAATTCCAAGTTCCCTTTGAACAACTGCCTTGGGGAATGTCCTTAAGGAAACAGAAGCCTTACTTCTAATATGTCATTAACTGTGCTTATGATTCCCTTCAAGTGTTTAGAGGTAGGAGTCAGGGTATGGAATGTATAAATATTATACAAAAATTACAGTACCGTGATTACTTCCTTTGCCAATGCACTCTCCAGAAAGTCATGAAACACTGCAGTGGCATCTCTGGTATGCATGGAAACTGAAGCTTTACTTTTATTTAACCTCATAAGCTAGGTCTGATCCAGAGTCTGCATCATATGTATATAAGACAAAGATTTTGAGTTCATTTGGAAATGAGAGATGCTTGTGTTGTGGGCAAGTTTGAAATCTCTCTGTTCCAGAGAGATCATTGTCAGTCCTACTTAGACTGGATTCATAAGGAAGAGGTACTGTCTATAGACATGAAACCAAAAAAAAAAAAACAAACAAACAGAAAAACAAAAAAAACACAAAAACTGTCCAGTTGTCCCTTGGACTATGCTCCACATTACCCTTCCCTGACCTGTTGGCTAAAGCTGTGGAGCAATTGTATGCTGAACTGGTGAAAGTCCAGCCCTAATGGGGCTGGAGGTCCCTGGTCTGGTTTATCTCTTGAGGCTGTTAGTGCTCTTCCCTGTTTGCCACAGTTCTGCCCCTTCCCGTCATCACTGTGGAGTTCTCACAACTGACATGCGGCCTAGAGGAGTCAACCTGGTGCTCCAATCAGGGGACTGAACTCTGGTATCAACTCAGTTGCTCCTTGCTCTGAGACCTTAAGCAAAATGTTTAGGTTCTATCTTAGGTGCTTATCTTTTATCAATTTCCTTTTCTAAAGAGCTTTTGAAAACATTTATGGTAATTTCACCCACTAAATTCTAGTCCACTGATGGTAATAGATACAGTTACATTTTTTCCTCTTTCCCACGCAGTGCCTTACCTGTTGCCAGATATAAAGACAGAAAATTCATTATTGATTTATACTGGATCACCAGAAGACCGAATGGTGGCAGGTATCCTCTAAATTATCAAATAATAATGATAATAGTAGTAGCAGCAGCAGTACTTTACTAGCAGTAGTAGAAGTAAGAGGCATTTAATAGGTTAGTACTAGAGTAACTAATATTTGCCAACTGCATGACGTTTCTTTGAAGATTAGTAACTATTTTGATCCTCATCACAACCCTCTTAATTAGGTATTATTCCTATATCTGATTTATGGCTAAGGAAACTGAGGATAAGAACACTCAAGTACTTAAGGTCAAGAGCAAAGAATTGCTGAAAGTAGGTTCCAAAGTTAATGTCCTTTAACCGCTATAAAACTGTCTGAATTTGGAGACTGAAGCATTTCTAATAAATACAAACATCTATTATTCAATCTTTTTCACTACTGTAGAGTGTTTGACACATGTGGATTTGTCTACTTCAGAAAATCAGGGGTTAAATAACTGAAGAATAGAGAAAGTAAAAATAGAATTTGCTTCTACTTAACTGTTTTCCATATTACTAACCTCCTACCATGAAA
This sequence comes from Aepyceros melampus, assembly GCA_006408695.1. NCBI lineage: Eukaryota > Metazoa > Chordata > Mammalia > Artiodactyla > Bovidae > Aepyceros > Aepyceros melampus. Next base: position 19,154 of record SJXQ01006570.1, read on the forward strand.
GAGTTTCAGAAACTGAGAAAATATAAAGCTTTCCAGTGCCTTTTTTTTTTTTTTGTCTCCTTTATAAACAAAGTAAATCAGATTGCCTTTGGTGAATTTATACTCTCTGGGAAAAGATTTACTTGCTCTCATTCAGGTTTTCTGGTTAAAGCTGGTTTCCATCCACAGGTAGATTGGTAAATTCACGAACTAAAACTGCAAGCAACCCTCAGACTAACCAGATTCTTGAGTGAAAATACAGATTCTCCTAGCCCCTTTCATTTGGTAAGGATTAATTTCACCTGTGGTCCATCATGCCTTTAGAACATTATTGATCCAGCTTCCTGCTCTCCCAAATTTTTACTCAATACTGCCTCAGAAAAATGTTTCTCTGTCTCTACAACTGGAATACCAGGAAGAAGACCATTTATTGAAAAAGTTTTATGAATTTTTAGACATGTTTAAGATCTGTTGATGCTATGGACCAAGTTTTGTCTCCCCCAAATACATATGTTGAAGTCCTAACCTCAGTGTAACTGTATTTGGAGGTAATGAAGGTTAAATGATGTCATAAGGTTGGAGCTCTAACCCTATAGGATTGGTGGCTTTATAAGAAGAGGAAGAGAGATTTCTTCCTCTTCCGCTCCTCCCCTCCCTCTCCTCAGTCTTTCCTTCCCTTTTTCCCCTGCCACCACCTAGGAAAGGCTGCCTGAGCACATTAAATGGCAACCCATTGAGTGATAGCAGCCACACGCAAATCAGGAAGAGAGCCTCAACAGTACTTGACTATACCAGCATCTCGATCTTGGACTTCTAGCCTCCAGAACTGAGGGAACATAAATCTATGTTGTTTAAGCAACTTAATCTATGATATGTTATTATGGTAGTGCTAGAAAATTAATACATATTCTTTTAGGCATTTCAAACATTGGTGTGATTTTTTAGTTAAAAAAGAACAAAAACAAAAAACCTCTTTAGTACCTTTGATGGTATACTAGTAAACAGCAATCCATTCAAAATTTTGATGGCCAAGGAGAATTTTTTCTAATTTTGCTTAGAATAATGAAATTATATAAGCTATAGGTATTGTCCTACCTTAGTTATTGATAGCTAAAATACTTGTGATAGAGTTCATATACTTCAATTTCCTCTATTCCTCCTACCATATAAAACATTTTATCTTCTTTTTATATTTATACAATCAATTCAGGTGTATAATTTTGTTTTTAAAACGTCACTGTCAATGTGTTTACCTTTTCAAAAATATTTTGTTTTGTTTCTTTAAATAATGATTTTGGAATGTATTTTCTCTACCTGTTTTTACTACCTCATATGGTATATGGTTTTCAGGGAATGCACTAACAAGATTTCTTAGATGCTTTACTCAGTTAATAGGTTATAGTGGTTTTCACCTATGCTTTTCAGCTCCATTAAAACATTGATTTTATTGAAATGAGCATGCAAATTTTTCTTTATTAAATGTACTGAATTTGTAATTATAGATCTTAATTAAATTATGATCACTGTCCTTGAATTTTCTTTCCTCCTATATTACTAGACTTTTTTTCCTCTTCCACATAAAAGAAAGTTTCTGACTGTTTCCATTTTTAATTCTGCTTTCCTGAGCTACAAAAGGGCTTTTGTTATGCCCTTACAGAGAGTGTTGATGCCTTATGAAGTCTAAGGATCGCTTTGTGAGATAGAGTCTTGGCACAGCCTCAAATGAGAACTCAGTCTTCATACGCTGATGCTATGTGTAGAAGTGCATGGTACTATGTAGGCGGTTTGAAGACATTTCTGATCTTTTTCAAATAAGGTAGTTTAATCTCAACATCAGAATGAGGTGGTGTAGAATCCTGTTGTTTATAGTTAAAAGTGGATTTTAATCAAAGGGCTATCATGATGATGAAAGCAGTTTCTAGAGGGCCTAAAAGTTTACAAAGCAATTTCATATACATGATTCCAGAAACTTCACATTAAGTATGTGAGAATTTTGCATGATGAATAACATTACATTCATTTTGCAGATGATGGAACGGGTAATGAAATCTTAAATGACTGACTCAGGACAAACCACTACTGAGGAATGAAATCCATAAGCTGCTAGTTCCAGTTACTAATTGGTATTTTAAAGTGTTTGCGTCAGTTCTGTTTTCAAACTAAAGTTTATATCTTTGCATATTTAATTATGAACTAAAAAGCCTCTTGATGAAAGTGAAAGTGGAGAGTGAAAAAGTTGGCTTAAAGCTCAACATTCAGAAAATGAAGATCATGGCATCCGGTCCCATCACTTCATGGGAAATAGATGGGGAAACAGTGGAAACAGTGTCAGCCTTTATTTTTGGGGGCTCCAAAATCACTGCAGATGGTGACTGCAGCCATGAAATTAAAAGACGCTTACTCCTTGAGAGAAAAGCTATGACCAACCTAGATAGCATATTCAAAAGCAGAGATATTACTTTGCCGACTAAGGTCCGTTTAGTCAAAGCTATGGTTTTTCCAGTAGTCATGTATGGATGTGAAAGTTGGACTGTGAAGAAGGCTGAGCACCGAAGAATTGATGCTTTTGAGCTGTGGTGTTGGAGAAGACTCTTGAGAGTCCCTTGGACTGCAAGGAGATCCAACCAGTCCATTCTGAAGGAGATCAGCCCTGGGAGTTCTTTGGAAGGAATGATGCTAAAGCTGAAACTCTAGTACTTTGGCCACCTCATGTGAAGAGTTGACTCATTGGAAAAGACTCTGATGCTTGGAGGGATTGGGGGCAGGAGGAGAAGGGGACGACAGAGGATGAGATGGCTGGATGGCATCACTGACTCGATGGACGTGAGTCTGAGTGAACTCCGGGAGTTGGTGATGGACAGGGAGGCCTGGCGTGCTGCGATTCATGGGGTTGCAAAGAGTCGGACACGACTGAGCAACTGAACTGAACTGAACTGAAACTTGTCATGTTAAAAACCAATTCTGACCTGTAGTTCTCTTCTGGGTAAGAAATGTGCCACCTACAGAACATTTGGGTCTCTGTTACTGTCTGTGAGGAACCATATGATAATCCAACCTCTATTTCTACCAAATTTTTATTCTGCTGCTGCTGCTGCTGCTGCTAAGTCGCTTCAGTCATGTCCGACTCTGTGCGACCCCATAAATGGCAGCCCACCAGGCTCCCCCGTCCCTGGGATTCTCCAGGCAAGAACACTGGAGTGGGTTGCCATTTCCTTCTCCAATGCATGAAAGTGAAAAGTGAAAGTGAAGTCGCTCAGTCTTGTCTGACTCTTCACAACTCCATGGACTGCAGCCTACCAGGCTCCTCTGTCCATGGGATTTTCCAGGCAAGAATACTGGAGTGGGTTGCCCTTGCCTTCTCCGAATTTTCATTCTAGTCCCACTGAAAGAACCACCATCCTCTGCCACTGGTTCTACCCTAGCCTTCATACTTAACCAGGTGTTTGTAATTTTCTTTATTCTAAAGAGAAAGTGCATCAGGAATTTATCATTGTCTCCTCTGTTTCCCAGATATTTTCCCTCTTATACGTATATTAGTAGTACTTTCTCTACTTTATTACCAGTATCCCTGACTTTTTCACTAGGCTTCAAGGCCTTGGGAAGAAATATTTGATTCATCATTTCATTTTCAGTGTGAGGCAGATAGTAGATAGTCAGAAACTCAATTAAATTGAACTAATTAATCCATAAATTATTCCAGTGTGTTATACAGTGTGTCTGGGAGAATGCCTTTGACTACAAAACTATGCATAATATTTAAAGTTTATTGAGTAAAAACTCAGTCATGTCTGACTCTTTGTGACCCCACGGACGGTAGCCCACCAGGCTCTGCCATCCATGGGATTTTCCAGGCAAGAATACTGGAGTAGGCTGTCATTTCCTTCTCTAGGGTACCTTCCCAACCCAGGGATCAAACCCAGGTCTCCTGCATTGCAGACAGATGCTTTACCGTCCTAGCCACCAGGGAAGCCTAGTAAAACCTTAAGTACTTCTTATGCTTTGGCTTAATTAAATTAGATGATTACTATGCATTATCAACACAGGGCCTGAAATATCACAGGTGTTCACAAACTTTAATCCTTCTCTTGTAGGAGGAAACGTGTCCAAATCTAAAAGGGTCAGAGCAGTGCTTTCTCTCTGTGACAACTTTTGAGAAACCATTTGCATACGTCATTTATTAACACATATAAAAAGCTTTTTCAATGAGTTTTGCTCTGGTGATTTTAATGTTCCCTTAAAATTTTTTAAAATGACTTTTGAGTAGAAAATTTCTAGAGAATACATGCAATCTCAGTAACCTTCAGTTAATGACTAAATAATGACATCAACTTTTATTTTTTCTTTCCATTTATTTATTTAAAAAATATATTTACTTTTAATTGGAGAATCAGACATGACTGAGCGACTGACACAATTGTTTTACAACCTTGTGTTGGTTTCTGCCATACATCAACGTGAATGAGCCATCGGTATACATATGTCCCCTGCCTTTTGAACCTTCCTCCCACCTCCCACCCATCCTACCCTCTAGGTTGCCACACAGCACTGGGTTTGATCTTCCTGCCTCATACAGCACATTCTCACTATCTATCCCATTTGCTATAGTCCCATACAGAAAGTTTGCACTGGCTGTTCTGCTATTTTACATATGGTAATGTGTACGCTTCAGAGTTACTCTCTCAATTCTCCCACCTTCTCCTTCCCCCACTATGTCCACAGTCTGTTCTCTATGACTGCATCTCCATTGCTGCCCTGCAAATAGGTTCATCAGTACCATCTTTCTCGATTCCATTTGTAGGCATTAATATGACATTTGTTTTTCTCTTTCTGACTTACTTCCCTCTGTATAATAGGCTACCCACCTCATTAGAACTGACTCAAATGTGTTATTTTGCTTTCAACTTGACCTATTCTAACAAATTAATATGGAAGAGCAATTATCATAGAATAAACTCAAAATATGTTTATGTAGGTGGAACTAATTCTCTACTTGCATGTTTTCCCTTTTCTCTATTGGGAGGGAGAGTATTATTTGAGTCTGACTAAATAAAATGTATAAAATTAAACAGTTCCTTTGGAGTCTATTTGTCCATCACTCAAATAATTAAAGATGCAATAAACTTGTTATGACTCCTTTGTTGACTTTGATCAGATAGTTTATCCAAATTGGTTTTATATTTATGTTCTTTGTCCTGGAATTCAGAATAATCCACTCAACTCTCTGCTTTGGTACTGGTGTGCAGGATGGCATCATTTTAGGCAATCTATCACATCTATTGATAAGATTGCACAGGAGATGAGCCATACTTTTTGGGTATCAGATTATAAAGGCCAAAATTAAGAACAAATAAATTTCATCTCAATAATCATAAAAACAAAACTGAACTCTTGTCCTTTGGAAGAAAAAATAAAATTTTTTTCCTATGTCCCTTATATTTATATAATTAAATATTATGAGAACAAAAAAGAGATATATATCTGGCACTGGCATTTCTGAATCCAGTGCTATTGCTCCATTGTGGACATCAGCACCAGACATACTTTCTGACACACACACACACACACACACACACACACCCTCCTTGCCAAGAGATGTCCCTAAAAGAAATAGAATTACAGAAAACTAGACAAAGAAATATTTTCATAGCCTCTCCGAGCGTTACTTTTCAAAATGGTGATAACATCAATCCCTACTTTATAAGTCTTTGGAAAATTAAGTAAGATCATTAATGTGACCAAATACTTGCTTGATAAGGGTTAGCTATTAATATTAAAGCTAGACTTTTAACTGTAAACTTTGAGTTGACCTCCTGTTAATATTTAATCTTAATATATGTTAATTCTAATAATAATCATGCATTGTTTTCATAGAGTACAAATGATCTGAATGAGTGATAAGGCATTTCCACAGAAGACTGGCAAAGACATAGCCTTTGGCAAGAAGGCAGAGACCTATGCATATATTCCTGCATCCACCTGTCCATCCATCAGTCTACCCCAGATGTTCAACCATTCACTCATTACATAATAGATGTGTAACTCTATCATGCCAAACAAATTACATTGGCTTTAGAAATGTATCAACTTGCCTAACCTGAGCTTCCTTTCCTGGAGTTCCTGTCCCTATATGTTTCCTATCAGTATAGACCACAAGGAAGATTCTTGTGTGAAATTTGAAGTATACAAGTGAAGCAAACACCCTTTTGTAGCCACCCACATATTTTTATCTGCTGGTGCACCCATTAATATAAAGCAGTGACCAAACCTGCAACTACTTCATCTTCCTCGAGATCCCCCTTCATCTGCTTTGCCTCCTGGTCCAAGTGTATGTGTTTAGCTCTGGGTTGTGCAAGACAGTTAGAACATAAAGATCAGAGTTAGAAAGAACTGATACTGCTTATTTAACTTATATGCAGAGTACATCATGAGAAACGCTGGGCTGGAAGAAGCACAAGCTGGAATCAAGACTGCTGGGAGAAATATCAATAACCTCAGATATGCAGATGACACCACCCTTATGGCAGAAAGTGAAGAGGAACTAAAAAGCCTCTTGATGAAAGTGAAAGAGGAGAGTGAAAAAGTTGGCTTAAAGCTCAACATTCAGAAAACGAAGATCATGGCATCCGGTCCCATCACTTCATGGGAAATAGATGGGGAAACAGTGGAAACAGTGTCAGACTTTATTTTTTTGGGCTCCAAAATCACTGCAGATGGTGAGTTCAGCCATGAATTAAAAGACACTTACTCCTTAGAAGGAAAGTTATGACCAACCTAGATAGAATATTCAAAAGCAGAGACATTACTTTGCCAACAAAGGTCCATCTAGTCAAGGCTATGGTTTTTCCTGTGGTCATGTATGGATGTGAGAGTTGGACTGTGAAGAAAGCTGAGCGCCGAAGAATTGATGCTTTTGAACTGTGGTGTTGGAGAAGATTCTTGAGAGTCCCTTGGACTACAAAGAGATCCAACCAGTCCATTCTAGAGGAGATCAGTCCTGGGTGTTCATTGGAAGGAATGATGCTGAAGCTGAAACTCCAGTACTTTGGCCACCTCATGCAAAGAGTTGACTCATTGGAAAAGACTCTGATACTGGGAGGGATTGGGGGCAGGAAGAGAAGGGGATGACAGAGGATGAGATGGCTGGATGGCATCACCGACTCGACGGATGTGAGTCTGAGTGAACTCCGGGAGTTGGTGATGGACAGGGAGGCCTGGCGTGTTACAATTCATGTGGTTGCAAAGAGTTGGACACGACTGAGCAACTGAACTGAATTGAACTGAACAGATACAGCTTTAAGTCTATCCTCCTGAGCTCCAGCTGTGGCTTGTATTCCCAGTTCATTCTAATGTTCCTCCACTTTATATTGTCTTCCTTTTTCAATGGCATGCCCTGTAGACTTTAAACTTTAGCATTGGGCGTGAATTCAATATGCTTACAGAAACTATTTAACCTGCTCATATGGTTGTATATGGTCAAATTTCTATAGCAAATCTCATGTAACTGTATATCCTGGAAGTTCTGCTTCTCTGAACCTGAACTGATACACAAACCTAGTCTTAGATCTGCCATCATTGGGTCATATTCTTTTATAACTGGAAAGAACACTAGAATCCATCCTGGATAAACCTGCTTAAACAAACTGTTCTCTTGATCAGAGGGGAATTATTTATTGATCCAGAAATACTTTAATTGAACTCAGTAGTTTTTTAAATAGGTTTTTATCCCGTGGATTGTGTAAATCTTACAATTGAGATTCCATCTTTGAATTGGCTTTTATAACATAAATTTCCACATATTTCTTTGCCTTTTGATTAGCTGTGAACCTTGTGAAAATTGAGTAGACTGAGGCTTTATTTTGTTTACTAACACTTAAATCTTCTATGATTTTCTTATCTGCTTCAAAGTATACTTTATTTATTCTCTTATTCTATTTACCTCTGTTTACTATATTAAGCTACATTTTTGGAGGGTGGATGGAAGCAGAGTACTAATAACATAAAAATAAACGTTAAATATTTTTTTTTCTTTTCACTATGTATTTTCATAAGAGAACTTAGGGTCTTCCTGAGTTGCTCACCCAGTAAAGAATCCACCTGCAATGCAGAAAACCCCAGTTTGATTCTTGGGTTGGGAAGTTCCCAAGAATGGACAGATGATGGATGGACAAGTGGATGCAGAGATAGGACACCGACTCCAGTGTTCTTAGGCTTTGCTGATGGCTCAGATGGTAAAGAATCTGCCTGCAATGTGGGAGACCTGGGCTTGATCCTTGACTTAGGAAGATCTCCTGGAGGAGGTCATGGCAACACACTCAAGTATTCTTGCTTAGAAAATCCCCATGAACCAGAGGAGCCTGGCAGGCTAGAGTTCAAGGGGTCACAAAGAGTTTGACACGACTGAGTGGCTAAGCACACAGCAAGAGAACTTAGACAGTTAATTTTTAAAAATTAACTATTAAGAAGTTGGGACTCCCCTGATGGTTCAAAAGGTAAAGAATCTGCCTGCAATGAAAGAGACAGGGATTTGATCCCTGGGTTGGGAAGATCCCCTGGGGGAGGAAATGGCAACCCACTCCAGTATTCTTGCCTGGAGAATCCCATGGACAGACGAACCTGATGGACTACAGTCCATGAGGTTGCAAAACAGATATGACTGAGCACTCCCACACATTAAGAAAATTTTTTTTCAATTTTCTTAAAAACATGGTATAAACTTTCAAGGGGAGAACAAAACTAATAAAGGAAAACTATTATTATGCTTTAAGATGTGTAGAGTTTACCTATTTCTGTATTTTTCACTTATTTATCATCTGTTCATTAATTTATTAATTTATTCAAACAACAGCATCAGAAATATAATACTACTGTGGCACAGTGTAAAAAGCTGAAAATACAGTTTTCCTACACATCAGCTAAATAGGAAAAAGATGAATAATGGACAAAATATAATGCATAATGTATTAAGCATTTGTTAGAAGTTCAGAGAACATGACTGAATATGAGGTATTCACCCAGGATGGCATGAAATCAACTCGACACAGCATTATCGAGAGGTCTGTGAAGGATAAAATCAGAACTAAGTTTAGAAGACTGTGAATGAGTAAGAAAGAACAGAAAGATGGTACAGAGGCATGAGGAGGCAAAGCAGTGACATTTTGAGGACTGCAAACAGCTATCAATATTACTGAATCTTAGACTATGTAGATGGATGAGACAGAAGGTTTGGTGAGTACCAAATGTGTCCTATCAAGTTTGGACCTCACCCTAAGGGCAAATAGTGTTCTAGAAGGGTTTTTTAAGTGGGAGAATAATAACGTCACACAAAAGTTTGACATCTCCACAGGTGTGCTTAATCATCATCTCAAATTTAACATGAGTTAACAGAAACACACTATTTCATCCTGAAATTCATTCCTCCCCCAGGTTTCCTTGTCTTCAAAATGGCAATAACATCTACTGAGTGCTCAAGCTAAACATTTAAGCATCTTCCCTATTTTTCTTTTTCTTACCCTTTACATCCAGTTCACTGACTCTAATTCTTAAACATATTGTGAATCCATCTAGTTTTCTGCATAGCCATTCCCAGCTACCTCAGTTCAGTCATTTGTTTCTTTTCTTTCCTCTGAAATAGCCTTCTAAATAATGTAAAGTATCTAACCAGTCTTTACATATGCATTTTAATTCTCTATATAAAATCATCCGCTCTTAGATACTGTATTTTTCCTTCCTTGCTTGTTTGTATCTATCTCCTTTTAGAAGGTAAATTTCTCTGACATTAAAAACTTCCCTTATTCACAATACCTAGGAAAAGTGCCTGGCAAATGGAATGCATTTAAGAAATTTGTATTCTATTAATGGATGAAGAAGGAAGAAAGATTATTTTGGGGACAGTGTGTAGAATGCTTTGGGGAGGGTAAGCCTGAAGAGGAGGGTGGTTGAAAGGCCTTCTTTGCCCAATACTCTGATTTCAGCTGCAGCTCTTTTGGGGAGTTCTGTGCACACTGGCAGCATGTTACTTTCAGGGCCTCACTTATATCTGCTTTTCTGTCTCAGGACATATTTGCAGGTTGGCCCTGAAGCTCAGGAGAGTGAGTACTCCTGGAGCCACCATTTCAACTGATGGGGGAAGGATACAGGGAATACAGACAGCCCTCCCATCCTGCAGGGGGAAAACTCAGAGACACCTTCTATATTCATGGTTCTGTAGAACTGCCCCAGCAGCGTTGAGCTCTGTTACTCACAGTGGGAACAGCACACTGACTCACCTGTGATCACCTTCTCTTCTTTCCCTGGCTCACTTTTCCAGCTCTCTTAAACCTGCTACCTGGGCACCTCACCAGTCAACTATCCACACCTAAGTTCCTTGTCTCAGATTTTGCTGTCATGGGAAATTAAAACAAATATAAATCTTTTGTATTCATTTTGCAAGCATAAATGAAGATTTTTAAGGCCTTTGGGTGAGGATAGTGACAAGATTTTGCGACTGTTTTAATGGTATGATGGGGACAAAACAAAAGAGAGAGACTTCAAGGGTGATTCTCAGGTATGTGTTGGCATAATCCATTCTTGTGGGGAAGTTTGGGAGGGCATAAGATGAAGAGTTCAGTTTTCAAGTACAACAACCAAGGACAAAAATCCATAAAATAGTTAAATGTAAAATTATGGAGCTCAGAAAATAATTCTTGAAAGCAAGTAATGTTTTTTGGAGTCAGCTACAGCTTGATGTGGGAGTAGTTGAAGCAAAAGCAAAGAAAAGATTCCACAGGACAGATACATAGAACAGATACTTATGCTAATGAACCCTCCACATCCTGAAATAAAGGAACAAATGACCTACCTGGATGGTTTCAGCTATTTTGTAGTGCAGTAGTTCCACTAGTTATTAATTGATATTTTACCCATAAGATGATCTATGGTCAAATATAATTGAACATTGACTTAGACAAACATTAACATAATTTTCATTGCAGAATACTTTTGACAGATGCTAATACTAAGCTTAAATGTTGGCTTAAAGCTCAACATTCAGAAAATGAAGATCATGACATCTGGTCCCATCACTTCATGGGAAATAGATGGGGAAACAGTGGAAACAGGGTCAGACTTTATTTTTTGGACCTCCAAAATCAGTGCAGATGGTGACTGCAGCCATGAAATTAAAAGACGCTTACTCCTTGGAAGGAAAGTTATGATCAACCTAGATAGTATATTCAAAAACAGAGATATTACTTTGTCAACAAAGGTCTGTCTAGTCAAGGCTATGGTTTTTCCTGTGGTCATGTATGGATGTGAGAGTTGGACTGTGAAGAAAGCTGACCGCCAAAGAATTGATGCTTTTGAACTGTGGTGCTGGAGAAGACTCTTGAGAGTTCCTTGGACTTCAAGGAGATCCAACCAGTCCATCCTAAAGGAGATCAGTCCTGGGTGTTCTTGGGAAGGACTGATGCTGAAGCTGAGACTCCAATGCTTTGGCCACCTCATGCGAAGAGTTGACTCATTGGAAAAGACTCTGATGCCGGGAGGGATTGGGGACAGGAGGAGAAGGGGACAACAGAGGATGAGATGGCTGGATGGTATCACCAACTCGATGGACATGAGTTTGAGTGAACTCCGGGAGTTGGTGATGGACAGGGAGGCCCGGCGTGCTGCGATTCATGGGGTCGCAAAGAGCTGGACATGACAGAGCAACTGAACTGAACTGAACTGAAACTAAACTGAACACTCTTTGAGAAATTTCACAAAGGGAGACATAGTGTGTGGCATTTCTCAGAATTATTTGATGTTTTCTTCTTGACAAATCCAAGCAAATATTCTTTGACAAACATTACCTTAGATGCTCTAAAGGTTCTATATATATAGCAAGGAGATCCAACCAGTCCATTCTGAAGGAGATCAACCCTGGGATTTCTTTGGAAGGAATGATGCTAAAACTGAAGCTCCAGTACTTTGGCCACCTGATGTGACCAGTTGACTCATTGGAAAAGACCCTGATGCTGGGAGGGATTGGGGGCAGGAGGAGAAGGGGACGACCGAGGATGAGATGGCTGGATGGCATCACGGACTCAATGGACGTGAGTCTGAGTGAACTCCGAGAGTTGGTGATGGACAGGGAAGCCTGGCGTGCTGCGATTCATGGGGTCGAAAGAGTCGGACACAACTGAGCGACTGAACGGAACGGAACGGAATCACACTATCTGAAGTTTCAATGATCTCTAAGAATAGTCTTTTCCTGACCCCATAAAAGTGAGCCTCCAGAATTCAGGGATCCTATACATTGTGAAAAATATAAACAAGGCAGGATATAATTTTGTTGGAACCAGCCATCGCGTTAAAATAGTCTTAGCAAAGTGTAAAGCCTATAGTGAACATGAGAGAATATTCAGGAGTTTAAAATTTTGGTAGATAAATTTGAAAACAAACTGTTGCATCCTAGACATTACTGCTAGATTGTGTGGTCAATACATGACACTGGTCTTATCTGTACTCTTACAAGATGGTGAATGCCTATCTCTGAATATCCCAGCCCGGGGGGAAATTCAGCTACTGCAGATCCCCAGGCATGCAGATTTGATCTCTTTCCATGCCTAAACTTAGTGGTCAGATGAAATCTTAGAGAGAGGGGATCTTCCAGCAGGCAGTGTTCAAACTCCTCATGAGCATGATCTGGATTAGATGCAGCCCAACTCCCTAGTCTTGCCTCCGAGAGCTCTCGCTGATTGATTGTGCCATTCTCTGATTGACATTTCCATTTTTATCCAGGTGAAGAGACTTGCCCCAAATTCTACTCCATTTGCTTGTGACTCTGAGGACTTGAGAAACTCATTTTAGTCTCTGTGGAGGGCAGGGATAGAGTATGTGAAAGTATACCTGTGTTTTAGCTTCTGATGTACTTAAAGTCAGATGGATTCCTCCTACCCAAGACGTTCCATTTCACTGAGTGTAACTGCACCGTTACTGCTCTGCTCATCTGCCTGAATAGTGATTCCAAAAGAAGCATGAGAGGAGACTGACTGCCAGTTCTTTCAAAGGCATTGTGATGTGGATGTTATTATGAAGGAGGCTTAAAAGTTATATAAATATATAATTATACGAACTGCTATAGTGTATTCTCATCATAATTGAATCTCCTATCCAGATTTTCTATTGCACAGAGAGAAGGAGGCAGAGGGAGAGGGGAAAAAGATTGAGAGTGTATTGTTCCAAACTTACTGAAAGAGGTTAAGCAAACCAAAGACACATATTCATTCATTGATTCATTCAAGAAATTCTCTGAGAACCACTATACGTCAGACACTATTCTGTATACAGGAAATATATAATTATAAAAAGATACATAAAAATCATCTCCCCTCAAGGATGTTCAGTTAGTACATTCATAGCACATCGGCTCTTAAAGAAAGTAAATTCAGCTTATTTGGAAAGATCCAATTAAGGGCACTCAGTTTGTTTAATATCAGATTTGAAACTTGTTTTCCTATAGTAGATGAGAAGGCTAAATAAGCCAAGGGTAGTTTGTTAGGCAAAGAACTATGATCATATGATCACTTTTGTTTATCTCTACTCATATTTAATAAATACAAATTGAATAGTTTTTTTTAACGTGAGAATTTTACACAAAGAAAATTAACAAATTGTAAAACCCTGTATTTTCTAAAAAATGTTTGGTAGTTTGTTCACAAGCATGACTAATTATCACTCAAATAATCACACATAGCTTTTATTTATGACAAATTTCAGTCTACCAGAGATTGAAATAAAGAGAGAATAGTCAGCTAAGGTGGATACATGAAATGTTTTGAGCATAAATTTGAGGCTTGTGTATATTTTGTTATCCTTTTCTCCCTTATTTCACTTTTTTCCTTTTCAGATACTCCTCAGTTTCTGAAGGTTTTCTCTTTCTCTTAAAATCTCTTCTTTGCAAAATGCTCATATTCCTGTGGCACAACCATAACTGATTCCTTGGAAAATTCACTCAAGACCTTATTCTGCTAATGGTCAACTAACCTAATTGATATATCTCTGGTCTTTGATACTGTTTACCACTTCCTTTTTCATAAAAATTATCTTATTTTGCTTTAACAACACCATTCTTTCCTGTTCTCTTTTTATTCATATTTCTTGTCTCTGTGTGTGTGTGTGTGTGTGTGTGTGTGTGTGTGTTAGTCGCTCATTCATGTCTGACTGTTTGCGACCCCATGGATTGCAGCACACCAGGCTCCTCTGTCCATGGAATTCTCCAGGCAAGAATATTGGAGTGGATTGCCATCCCCTTCTCCAGTCTTCGCACTGTATTCTTTTATTTAAACACATCTTGAATATTTGTATTACCCATGCTCTTTTTCAATCCTTTTGTTACTCATCAGTGAAACATGACTTCAAGATGCTTAGCTGGCTAAGGGAATGTACAATCTGTAGCTATGGAATCCACTCTGTCATTCATTCATTCATTGACTAAATCTTTATGAAATTGTTCTTTCCTATACATAATAATTTCTGGTCCAACATGTAACCTCATTATTCTATCATTATAGTTGGAACGATAATTATTAAAGTATCTTAGAAGAATTGTAAGCCTAATAAAATTCAATGGGTGACAAACAACACAAACTACTCTGCTTAAGAATACAAAAGAAAAAAAGAACTAATTAGAGTAATAATGTGGCAGTTCAGAGTATCCAAGGGTAAGGAGCTAGTTGGGCATTGGAAATACATTGGAACTAGATATTAACATTTAAATGTTGGCTATGTCAGTTTGTATTAGGGAACTATCCCCTAGAGGAGAGGATGGCAATCCACTCCAGTATTCTTGCCTAGAGAATTCCATGGAAAGAAGAGCCTGGAGGGCTACAGTCCATGGGGTCGCAAAGAGTGGGACATATTTGAAGCGACTTAGCACTCGCTTTCACTTTCACTTTCATAAATTGGAGAAGGAAATGGCAACCTACTCTAGTGTTCTCGCCTGGAAAATCCCAGGGATGGGGGAGCCTGGCGGGCTGCCGTCTATGGGATCGCACAGAGTCGGACACGACTGAAGCAACTTAGCAGCAGCAGCAGCACACACCATAATAATGCTGAGTAAAAAACTTTCAAGAAGACATGCAACAGTAAGAATTTATTTTTCTTGCTTGTAGGTCTATTACAAGTTAGGTTGGAAAGCTTGTTTTTAGGTGGGGAAGCTTGCTTCAGGCTGAGGCGTGGCCAAGTTTGGTTGGGATTACTTCAGGGTCTGGATTGGATATAGACATTTTCCATCAGCTTTGTCATTCTGCTGCTGCTGCTAAGTAGCTTCAGTCATGTCCATTCTGCTTGGACCCAAAGTTATCTGGAGTGTATACTTCTCCCAGTGCATCCCTGGAACACATAAGTCTGAGCAAAATTGTTATTCTTATTAAAGCCTCAGCCTGCAGCAGGAAAATTTACACTTTCATCCAAATTTCATTGGCCAAAGCAATCATCTGGTCAAGCCAAACATCATTGAGGCAAGGGAAGATACTCCATCTCCAGTGGGAGGTATTACAAAGTCACCTGGCAAAGGGTTTGGATACATGCAGAATGATGGTAAAGAATTAGCGAATAATGATCTGATCCACCATACTCCTTCATTCTGTCTATTCATTCTGAATTACGTATAATCTTTGAGGGAATCACAAATCACAGTCTCCCAAGCTGAAAGCCTCAGAAATGCCTGTGACACATCTAGATTCATAAATCCCTATATCCAGTCAATCACAAAGTTTCCTCTAATCTTTTCTTTCACTTCTAGCTCTTCTTTCATCTTACTGTTTTGCTTTAGGTTTTATTGTTATGTGTGTGTGCTCAGTCGTGTCTGACTCTTTGCAATTCCATTGACTGTAGCCTGCCAGGTTCCTCTGCCCCTTGGATTTTTCAGGCAAGAATAGTAGAGTAGGTTGCCATTTCCTTCTCCAGGGATCTTCTCCACCCAGGGATCAAATTAACATTCATCTCCTGCATTGACAGGCATATTCTTTATCACCCAGACGCTTGGGGAGCCCTTAGGTTTTATTGCATTTATATTATTATATAATTGTAGGTTTTATTGTATTTATATTATCATAAATTTGTATAATACTATGATAGTATAAACATAATTCAAAATAATATATGCATAAATGCATACTAAGTCACTTCAATCATGTCTGACTCTTCCCAAACCTGTAGACTGTGAAGCCTGCCAGGTTCCTCTGTCCATGGGATTCTCCAGGCAAGAATACTGGAATGGCTTTCTATTTCCTCCTCCAGGGTATCTTCCCAATCCAGGGATTGAAACCACATCCCTTATATCTCCTAAATTGGCAGGCAGATTCTTTACCACTAGTGCCACCTGGGAAGTCCAAAAATATATGAATATAACCTAAATAAAAATATTATAAATGAATATATATAACTGGTTTTCCTGCCTCTAGTCTCTCCTTACTGTTCTCCATTATCTTCATAGCACCTAAAATTCCACATTTCACTTTTAAAAGTACAATTCTGAGGTTTTATTTCTCTTCTGATAAATTTGTAAATATTTCTTATTTTCAGAGATTAAAATTCTTTAGCATGGAATAAAAGTTCATTCAATTTTCTTCTAACTCATTTTTCAAGTCCCATTTTCTTCCATCACTTAGCATGAACCCATACTCCCATCACAAACAATGACTTGTCATTCCTATATAGTCCTGTGTACTTGATAGATTTCACTTTAAGACTCCCTGTTTCTTGCCCCTTAAATTTCTGTCTGCTGTTTCCTTTTTAGACCAAACCTCAAATTTCACAACCTCTGGGGAAGCTGTAGCTAAGTTCCTGCTTCCTTCCTGTCTCATCACAATATTTCATTAACCTAATATTTTTGCACATTACTGGTATGTTCCGGGAGCTGACTGTGGCTCAGATCATGAACTCCTGATTGCCAAATTCAGACTTAAATTGAAGAAAGTGGGCAACACCACTAGACCATTCAGGTATGACCTAAATCAAATCCCTTATGATTATACAGTGGAAGTGAGGAATAGATTTAAAGGTCTAGATCTGATAGATAGAGTGCCTGATGAACTATGGAATGAGGTTCGTGACATTGTACAGGAGATAGGGATCAAGACCATCCCCATGGAAAAGAAATGCAAAAAGGCAAAATGGCTGTCTGGGGAGGCCTTACAAATAGCTATGAAAAGAAGAGAAGCAAAAAGCAAAGGAGAAAAGGAAAGATATAAGCATCTGAATGCAGAGTTCCAAAGAATAGCAAGAAGAGATAAGAAAGCCTTCTTCAGC
>SJXQ01006570.1:37362-58927 GCA_006408695.1 Aepyceros melampus
AAGCTCAACATTCAGAAAACGAAGATCATGGCATCTGGCCCCATCACTTCATGGGAAATAGATGGGGAAACAGTAGAAACAGTGTCAGACTTTGTTTTTTTGGGCTCCAAAATCACTGCAGATGGTGACTGCAGCCATGAAATTAAAAGGCGCTTACTCCTTGGAAGAAAAGTTATGACCAACCTAGATAGTATATTCAAAAGCAGAGACATTACTTTGCCGACTAAGGTCCGTCTAGTCAAGGCTATGGTTTTTCCTGTGGTCATGTATGGATGTGAGAGTTGGACTGTGAAGAAGGCTGAGCGCCGAAGAATTGATGCTTTTGAACTGTGGTGTTGGAGAAGACTCTTGAGAGTCCCTTGGACTGCAAGGAGATCCAACCAGTCCATTCTGAAGGAGATCAACCCTGGGATTTCTTTGGAAGGAATGATGCTAAAACTGAAGCTCCAGTACTTTGGGCACCTTATGCGAAGAGTTGACTCATTGGAAAAGACCCTGATGCTGGGAGGGATTGGGGGCAGGAGGAGAAAGGGACGACCGAGGATGAGATGGCTGGATGGCATCACAGACTCAATGGACGTGAGTCTGAGTGAACTCCGGGAGTTGGTGATGGACAGGGAGGCCTGGCGTGCTGCAATTCATGGGGTCGCAAAGAGTCGGACACGACTGCGTGACTGAACTGAACTGGTATGTTCACTGTTAACCATTTTAAATACCAGATTTATTCTCATTATTGTTTTGATTTATTTGAGGTGAGCATTTTCTCCATCTTATGAAGTGAAGTGTCAGGTCACTCAGTCATGTCCAACTCTTTGCAACCCCATGGACTGTGGCCCGTCAGATTCCTCTGTCCATGGAGTTCTCCAAGCAAAAATACTGGAGTGGGTAGCCATCCCCTTCTCCCAGGGATCTTCCCAACCCAGGGATCGAACTCAGGTCTCCTGAATTGCAGGGGATTCTTTACTATTCTTTACCTTCAGTCTTTACCTTCAAGGACTGAAGAAGTCAGAGTTTGGAAGACTTAAGTAACTTGACCAAGGGCAGTGTACCTAATAAGCAAACAAGATAGTGTTTAAGCCAGATGCATCTCACCACATGTATCTCTTTTCTTATTTCTATTCCTTCTTGCATTTTGATTATCAACGCTTGACTTTAGTTTTTATTTCTTTTATATTAATATACAATGTCAATTTTATTGCTTTTATATGCATAATGTTTCCAAATGCTCTATTTTAATGATACACAGTGTATAATTACAGATTGTATGTCTATTTTTCTATTAGTGTGATTTGATCAAACAAGGTACCTAGTTACATAGTGTGTGTGTGTGTGTGTGTGTGTGTGTGTGTGTTTGTAGCCACCAGCCCCCAGCCTTTGTCCCCAAGTATCTGTGGGACAATTTTATAACATGAACAAATAAACACTAAAGTAAAGTGTATTAAAACAACTGACTGCCTATCGGCAGGTACCTAGAAATGTAGAAAAGCAAGGGAGAGATCTACAGTAAAGACCTGGAATTGGTTAGAGTTCAGAGAGGACTTGAAGGGAGTTTGATACACAGTGTATAATTACAGATTGTATGTCTATTTTTCTATTAGTGTGATTTGATCAAACAAGGTACCTAGTTACATAGTGTGTGTGTGTGTGTGTGTGTGTGTGTGTGTTTGTAGCCACCAGCCCCCAGCCTTTGTCCCCAAGTATCTGTGGGACAATTTTATAACATGAACAAATAAACACTAAAGTAAAGTGTATTAAAACAACTGACTGCCTATCGGCAGGTACCTAGAAATGTAGAAAAGCAAGGGAGAGATCTCAGTAAAGACCTGGAATTGGTTAGAGTTCAGAGAGGACTTGAAGGGAGTGGAATTATAAGCTTTTTACTAGCCAATACCAAAGGAAATTGCCTTATGGATCCAAACATATGCCTTTCAGAATTTCCCACAGGCTAAAGAAGGCAATCTCCATGTATTATAGTGCATGTTTTATTTCATCTTCTTCCTGTTGTAAAAATGAGTCAGTTCTGCTTGGAGAAGGAAAGTGTTTACTTTTGCTTTTTGAATAATTTCCTGGGGAGGACTGTTATGTTTATTGGAGGGAGGGGGATGGGAAACTTCAAAATTGGCTTTATTATGCAGAGCATTTTGAAAATGCTGTAAAGACATCATAAAATAGCTCTCTTTATAGAGGGCTCATTCCTACCCCTCAGACTGTAATTATTAACATAACCCTTTGGGCACTCTCTTGTCAACTCCACCTGAATGTCCTATCTTGTTTCATCTGTGATCTTTCTCCTGCTTTATTAGTTTAAAGAGCCTCTGGCTACTCTCTAATGAGAAGAAACTGAATTTCTGTAGCCTAGGTCACTCTCTATTGCTTGAAGGGAAAAAGAAGAAAGTTCACTGGAAGGTAAAGAGGGAAAAAAAAAATCTACAGGCAGACCTAATCTTCTTAACATGTTTTTGTAATTACTAAGAACAACCTGCCTGATTCTGAATTTTTGTTTTTCCTTGACCAAAGTTTAAAAAAAAGAAGAAATTGCATCACAAGTGGACAGTATTGCCCCTTGGGGAAATTAGCCTTATCTTGGTGTTCTCTATCTCTCCTGTGATCTCTAAATGCTGACAAATCTGCTGAACAACAAGTACTGGTGTTTCCTTCTGGACTCCCAAGTCCTCTCCTTACAACAATTGGCCTTGGGTGAGGTTTTTCAATTCAGTGTCAGCTTCAAGCCAGCAGCTTGCATCCCACTGCAAAATTTATGGAGCATGCTGATGAGAACAATGCGGCTCCCTGGGAAGATGACTGGGAATTGGCAGAGGAGTTTTGTAAGTCTGATACTGCAGCTGGGCCATCAACTGTTCCTTCATCTGGTTGGACTTCAAAAGGTTACGTGCTTTGTTATGTTTTGTACCCCTAACCAAAAGCTACTTTGGGAGAAGGAGATACTTCTTAGTTAAAACAGGGTTCCCCCATCCTCTGGGATCTAATGCCTAATGATCTGAGGTGGAACAGATGTAATAATAATAGAAATAAAGTGCATAATAAATGTAATCCACTTGGAGCATCCCAAAACCATCCCCCTGATACCTGTCCATGGAAAAACTGTCTTCCACGAAATCGGTCCCTGGTGCCAAAAAGATTGGGAACCACTGTTAAAGCATTTTCCAAACCTCATCTCTCATCTAGCTGAGACCATTCCTTATCCAGTCTTTAAGTTTCTGGGTGGTAGGGGAGAGAAAAAGTGAGTGATGTGTTTGGTTGGTCAGTTACCCAGTCTATCTCAATGCAAATGTTTGAGATGAAAAAAAAAAAAAAAAAGAATGGGTTGTATTAAATGGTGGTGAAACCATCTAGTATAGAGCTTGCTCTATAGTATGCACCAAGAGAGTACTTGGAGAAGAAATTAGGGGTAGACTCTGAAGCCAGACTGAAGTGAAAGTTGCTCAGTGTGATTCCAGTCCATGGAATTCTTCAGGCCAGAATACTGGAGTGGGTAGCCTTTCCCTTCTCCAGGGGATCTTCCCAACCCAGGCATTGAACCCAGGTCTCCTGCATTGCTGGCAGATTCTTTACCAGCTGAGCCACATGCAAAGCCCAAGAATACTGGAGTGGGTAGCCCATCCCTTCTCCAGCAGATCTTCCCAAAGCCAGATTGCCTGGATATAAATCCTGGTTCTATTCCTTATCAGCTGCATGAATACAAGCAATTACTTACCATTTTAATGCCTCAATTTTCTCATCTACAGCACCGATAATAGTAATGTCTCCTCAGTAGTGATCAGTTCAGTCGCTCAGTCATGTCCGACTATTTGCGACCCCATGAATCGCAGCACGCCAGGCCTCCCTGTCCATCACCAANGTGTCAGGAGCAACCCGAGGAGTGGTGGCTGGGCAGGCACAGGAGGGCCTAGAGGAACTATCCTACGATGCAGGGTACATAGGTTCAATTTCAGGGAGTAAAGAGCCTGCAAACTGCACTTCAAGGCAAAAAAAAAAAAAGAATCTGAAGGGAATGGGTGCCTCTTTTCTGTTAAGGAAATTCTCTTGACTCTGGACGATTTCTTTCCTGGGTCTCTGTTTTGGTCCTCTGGCTTTCTCCTGATGCCAGGGGTGTGGGCCTCCGGATGCCAGGTGTGTGGGCCTCGGGATGCCAGGTGTGTGGGCCTCGGGATGCCAGGTGTGTGGGCCTCGGATGCCAGGTGTGTGGGCCTCGGGATGCCAGGTGTGTGGGCCTCGGGATGCCAGGTGTGTGGGCCTCGGGATGCCAGGTGTGTGGGCCTCGGGATGCCAGGTGTGTGGGCCTCGGGATGCCAGGTGTGTGGGCCTCGGGATGCCAGGTGTGTGGGCCTCGGGATGCCAGGTGTGTGGGCCTCGGGATGCCAGGTGTGTGGGCCTCGGGATGCCAGGTGTGTGGGCCTCGGGATGCCAGGTGTGTGGGCCTCGGGATGCCAGGTGTGTGGGCCTCGGGATGCCAGGTGTGTGGGCCTCGGGATGCCAGGTGTGTGGGCCTCGGGATGCCAGGTGTGTGGGCCTCGGGATGCCAGGTGTGTGGGCCTCGGGATGCCAGGTGTGTGGGCCTCGGGATGCCAGGTGTGTGGGCCTCGGGATGCCAGGTGTGTGGGCCTCGGGATGCCAGGTGTGTGGGCCTCGGGATGCCAGGTGTGTGGGCCTCGGGATGCCAGGTGTGTGGGCCTCGGGATGCCAGGTGTGTGGGCCTCGGGATGCCAGGTGTGTGGGCCTCCCGATGCCAGGTGTGTGGGCCTCGGGATGCCAGGTGTGTGGGCCTCCCGACGCCAGGTGTGTGGGCCTCCGGATGCCGGGTGTGTGTGACAAGGGTGTCTTGGGTCAAACCTCTCTGCTGGCAAACTAGTTTGTGTGATAAGATTATCCATACTCCTGCCACTACGGAACACATGATTGTTTATTACCTCTCAACCATAAACAGCACAGAGAGTTTGCGGTATTTTAAAGGTCTTAATTAGCATAGGGCTTTTCTCATTGTTGAGTCAATGATTGCCGCCAGGCCTCCATGTCCTTAGGCACCTGGGAATATGTTAATCAATGTATTTGGAATATAGAAAAAGAAATATAGTAGTTTTTGATGTTAGCAATACTAGACTTTTTGAGTGAATGTATTTTCTCCTTTGTTATAGATCACTGTACTTTGTTATAAATTACTGTGTCCTTGCTATGTAAAAATGTAAGTTTATCATATCTTAAGACTAAATAGATCTTAAGGGGAACATTGGTGAAAGGATTCCACTTGTTGGGCTGATGTTTTGCTGTTAAATCTCCATATTTCCTGCCCTTATAATGAATATAACTAGCATATAAGAGAAATAAGTGTTAACCTTTAAGATTAATCATGTTAACCTTGGGTTAGATAAATTCCTTTCTTGATTGTAACTCATTAAACCCTTACCCTATAGGAATGTAACTTTATCTGGAGGGTGGTGCCTGGTTTAAGAAAAAACACCCTTGGAAAAAATGAGTGTTTTGGTTATCAGAAAGAGAGGGTCATGAAGTGTCAGCAGGCCTCATGGCCAGAAGATGATGTAAAACCCCTAAGACCTTTTTTTATGTAAAGCACCTGATTTTGATAAAGGTCAGGACTGCTGACCCCCACGTGACTCTGTATTCATCCCTATGTGTAAAAAAGGTATATAACCAAACCTGAAAATAAAGAAAGGGGGATCAGTTTCTGGAAAGGCTGATTCCCCCCATGTCGTTTTTTCTTTCTCCTTCTGGCTGAATTTCCATCTGGGGAGTGGGTCCTCACCAAGCCTACTAATTATGCCTGGGCTTCTAAGATTGGACCAGGGAGGCCTCAGTGCCTCTTCTCCTTCGGGAGAATGGAAAGACGCCTGTGGCCTACGTAGGTGGTGATTGGTATTCCACATAAACCAAGTTATTCAGCCTTCTTTGCTCCATCTAAATTTTCCTACTATACTATTATTTCCTAATCTAATCTTATATTTCTAAAAGTGTTTTTCTCGCCTATCCGTCTCCACCTTCAAATCACCCTGGATCCACCGGGGCTGGACCCCAGCAGTGGATACCTAAGTCACTGGTCTTATTTTAGAAAACAACTCCAAAAAAGAAAAAAGAAAACAACTCCAAGCGTCCTGAGTGTTCACTGGAAGGACTGATGTTGAAGCTGAAATTCCAATATTTTGGCCACCTGATGCGAAGAACTGACTCACTTGAAAAGATCCTGATGCTGGGAAAGATTGAAGCAGGAGAAGAGGATGAGAGAGGATGAAATGGTTGAATGGCATCACCGACTCAATGGACATGAGTTTGGGTAAACTCCAGGAGTTGGTGATGGGCAGGGAGGCCTGGCGTACTTCGGTCCGTGGGGTCACAAAGAGTTGGACACGACTGAGTGACTGAACGGAAGTCCAAGTGGAATTACTTGTTTATCACTTTATGGTCTGACACTAGAACGTGGGGTCTGAGTTCTCTGGGGTAAGACTTTCAGTCCAGATGATCTGTGATGGGTGTTATACTGTTTTGTTACAGTTTATCTGTTTTGCAACTCCTCTGCAGCCTATTTTGAAGTGGTGGCTTCTGCTTCAATTTCTACTTCCTCCATCAGAGTCAGACTTTTAGGGAAAGGGTCATTTTTCACTTATCACATCAGAACTGTGTTTCTCAGTTTCCATGTGACTTGCTAACGAGCTGGGGGAGCCTCACTGAGGGCCCCGCCACGGGGGACTTGCTGAATCCAGTCTTCTCTGGGGTCCTCTTCATCTGGGCCCTGCCTTTCTCCCTGTGCAGTGGGAACATCCAGCTGACCACGCCAGCTGTTCTCCAGTCGAGGTTATGGATCATTCCTGGTTCTGCCTTTTCCAAGGATATAAGATTTCCTCTAAAATGGTTCCCGCTCCAAAATGTAGACCTTTCCTTATGACCTTTCAGAATAATTGTTTTCTATCCTGACTTTTCTGTGATAGTGATTTGGTGAGAAAAAGAGTCATTTCGATTTGCCCTGAATGTTCAACATTCTGTTCTAAAATTATGACATAGAAATATTAAAGCATTATGTATATAAAATTCAGAACTTAATGTCAATTGTTATAAATTCTTAACTTATTATATACATATTGACCTTATTAGTCATACTAATATGGGTTTACTTACCAATTAAAATCATCTCATTTATCATTTATACCCTGGTTAGAAAGATATTCTTACAAAATTCAGAGTCTGCTAATATGGTAATATATATTGACAAAATGTTGTCATTTATTTCAAATATGTTTTTACCTCAAAAAAAAAAATAGCAAAAGCAGTTCACATGAAGTGGAAAGTTCTTATGTTTCCCTCGCTATGCTGAGGACAACCCACAGCGTGCCTTCAGAGGGCCCCCCTTACAGGAGGTGAGGCTTCCCCAGTGGCACTAGCGGCAAGCTGCCTGCCAATGCAGGGGGCACAGACAACGTGTGCTCGGGCCCAGGTGTGGGGAGATTGCCTAGACTGGAGATGGCAACCCACTCCAGTGCGCTCGCCTGGAGAATCCCATGGGCAAAGGAGCCCGCTGGGCTGCCGTCTATGGGCTGCAATGAGTCAGACACAACTGAGCATACACACACACACACACGCACACAAACACACATGCACACACACACATACACACGCACACACACACATATACACATACACACATGCACACACACTTATATACACATACACACACATGAACACACACGCACACACATGCACACACACACTCAGAGGAGATGAGCTCTGTAGCTATCTCCCTTTTAGAAGCTACTCAGTTATTCCAGGGTCATACTTTTAAGGAACGTTTCTTTTGATTGTCTTGGCTCTTTATAACCAAGAACTACTCATGGTTATCTTGCTAACAAATCTTGTGGTGGCTCAGACTGTTAAGAATCTGTCTGCAATGTGGGAGACCTGAGTCCAACCCCTGGGTTGGGAAGATCTCCTGGAGAAGGAAATGGCAACCCACTCCACTAGTCTTGCCTGGAGAATCCTCATGGACAGAGGAGTCTGGCAGAGTACTATCCATGGGATTGCAAAAAGTCGGGCACGATTGAGTGGCTAAGCTCCCAGAGCACAATATGGCCTTTAGAAATGGTCAGGTAGAGAAAGGATGTCCAGACTTAGGGCGAAGGACGGCCAGAGACGCCAAGTGAAACGGACCTGATCTGCCTCCCATCAGCAGAGGAATCCCACCATGAGCCAACACCATTTTGCTCTTAGCCCCCCAGAGTCTCTCCATCTTGATGAGGGTTCCGTTTGTTCTGGGTAATAGTGCCTCCATGACCAAGAGCCTGTGATCAAAGTCCACACAGAGGCCCTTCCTTCCATCGGAGGTGAGGACAGTGAAAATGTTCAAGGAAAGAGACTTCCTTCTTTTGGAATCACCACAGGTGAGTGCAGTGGACTGCCATCCATGAGGAAGAGTTTTGTGGGATTGATCTCAATAATCAACCATCTCTTGATTTCACACTTCACCCAGTGACTGGTATTGTCATATTTCAGAAAATTGAATTCAGCCTTATGAAACATATGTTTAAAAGCTGTACACTTTCAATAATTATGCTATAACATCTCTGTTTTTATGCAAAGCTAACTAGATATTGTCATATTAAAATAGCAAATCCAATTCATTTCTTATGAAACACATGTTTAAAAAAAAAGAAAAGGAACACTTTAATTATTTCAGGAGTGTTCAGGCCAGCTCGCCAGCCGACTGGATATTGCATTTGTTTAAAACTCAATCATGCAAAATGAAGACTCGATTTGAAAAATTTTAATAAAGATAACCAGCCCATCATGATATCATTTGAATGCTAATCGGCGCTCCCATTCAGCAGAGGGAGAGCGGTGTCAACTTCGCTGGAGGCTCTTTATTCCGCAATAAAAACATTTACATTCTAATGATTTTATTAAAGGGCTGGAGCTGTCAGCAGCCCCAGATGACTCCCTGGCAAACTGTATCAGTTATCAACTCATATTGCCTTTATCAAAACCACCCAGTGGCGAGCCCAGCGCCACAATGAGACGTCTGTGGCTCACAGAGCCGGTATTTAATCATTTCTTCTCCAGTATTGTTCTGCTTACAGAGCATAAATAAGAGCTTCAAATAACCCCAGAGTGCTCCTGACAATGAAACCAAGTCCGGACCCTATTTATCTTCCTCACATTCTTCAGGAACCTTTTTCTCCCACACCCGCTCCACCGTTTATTTGGTGGTTGTTGCTGGCACTTAATTTCTTTCTTTCTTTCTTCCTTTCTTTTTTTATTCTTAATTCCTCACCCCTATCATCATCAACAGCTCTGAATTTCTTCCTCACTCTGAACAGCGGGGCTCAGGAGAGAACCGGGCGGAGAGGTGACCCTGTTTGTGGCAGAAAGTGATAGCATGGCCCCCGGGACCTGGGGGGTGGGGGCACCACCAGGCTAGGGGCCAGTACCTGGGGGAGGGAGATGTTGTCTTTGTCTTCGTCACACCATAGAGACCTTAGGGCAGGAGAGAGGAAGAGGAGGGAAGGATGCTGGAATTGTCACCCAAAAGGCCACAGAGCCCGCACACTGGCCCCCAGCAGCTCTCATCTTTCTTTGGCCTCCTTGGTTAAAATGGCCACGTGCATATGGAGTATGAATCGATACTGAAATTATCGGTTTTGTGCTCATTCAAAAAGCATCCTCTCCTCCTGTTTTAAAATTTTCAAAATAAAACCAAGGAATTCTGAGTAAAAGCAAGAAGTCTTTTCCTGGGAAAATGGGAAACTGGAAATCTTTGTAAGAGTTTTGGGCAAAAGGTCCCGGTCTTGTCACACCTCAGAAAGAAGTCGCTTCAGTTCAGTGGAAATTGACTACCTTTCTTTTTTTCACTTTTAACTGCTGGGTGTTGTGATAAAAGTTTTCCTAAAATAGATGATATTTTCTGACATGCTTTTCTTCTGACAAATGCTTCAGGAGAGAAGAGTGAGTGGATGGCGTTTGGTGGTCCTTACTTGGCATCTAGAAGACACACAACACCGTTTGTTAAAAACATCCTGCTTGGGTATGAATTTTAGTTTAACTTTGCCTGATGACTTTGATCCATGGTCTTGAAATTGCCTGTGTAACTCCAAGGGCGTAAAGCTGAAAAGGGATTTCCTCTGAGTCTGTAGGGATCTTTCCTACTTACCAAACAGCCCATTCTCCTGCTCATGAGTTGCTTTTTTTAATTTGCTAATACCTGAAAAACCTTTAAGGCAGTTCTCTAGAGCCACACAAAATGGAACCAAGAAGTCTGCAGGGCACACCTGAGCACCCCTGCAGGCGAAGGCATTTCTGCGGGACCCTCGGAGCTAAGCCTTTTCTCCAGCCTCCTGCAGTGTTCCCCTCCTCACTGTGCCTGGGGCTGCTGACTCTCCTGCCTCCTGGGTCTCACCTGTGCCTTGGGTGGACACACCTCTTCTGTTCTCCAGGTGACTGACAGCTCCACCAACCAGGGCCCAAGCCAGCCAGGCTTAGAGGAATATCCTGACATCCCAGCCCCGTGTCCATGGTGGCCAGAGGCTGCGGAAGGCAGCTCCACCACCTTGTAGCCTTTGACTTTCTTCAGACAGAACTGCTGGGCTTTCAGCAAGAACAGCACAAGCAGAGGAGACGGAAGCCCAGCGGTCTGCTTCTTCCATTAATGTCCCACATGTCCATCCATTAGGCAATGCGGAACAACAAGCAATTGCAGTGAAAGGTGAACAGTCGCTCAGTCATGTCTGACTCTGCAACCCATGAGCGGTGGTCCACCAGGCTCCTCTCTCCCCGGGCTTCTCCAGGTGAGAGTACTGGAGTGGCTTGCCATGCCCTTCCACAGGGGATCATACCGACCCAGGGACCGAACCCAGGTCTCCTGCGTCACAGGCAGATTCTTTACTGTCTAAGCCACTGGGGAAGCCACGAAAACAAAGATGACTGCCAGTTAAAGCAGAAAGTAAAGCTTTGCAGGGAAGTAAAAGCAGCGGGATTTGTCAGCAGGACCGCTGTACTGGCCGTTAGCTTCTTCCAACATGACATGAATAAAGGCGCCTGATCTTGACATTGCTATAGTTTTTCAGACACTTCGGCTCATGCCTGAATCTCTGCTGCTGGATAAGGGGAAAGGCCCACGAGGGTCTGTTTGCTAGCAGAACTCCTTGATATCTCATTTTCACTAAGATATTTAAATAAGCAGGCCCCTCACGGCTGGAAGTGGAGAGATGGACACAGACAGGAGTCCCTGGTGTGTGCAGAGATGCTAGGAGTTGGCAGTGCTGGGGACAGCGGCCCCCTGTCACCGTGAGTCCCCCTCACGGGAAAGGCCCCTCCTGGTGACCACATCCTGCTTGCCTGCCTTAGCTCCCTGGCCTTGGAAATCCGGACTTAAAGGTCATGGGAACTTTAGATCCAAGCAAGGTAAGGTAGGAGATGTCAAAGGTCTTTGAAGACTCACATCTCGGTAGAAACAGAAGGAATGATTTTTTGCCAGCACAGCCTCTTCTCTGGACTACCTCTGGGCTCTGCTCCTCTCTGGGTTCCTGGGTGGCCTTCCTCCAGCCCTCTCTGGGTCCACCACTGCCAGAAATATGCGTGGTGGTGGAGGGCCACACGAGGAGTCCTAGGGATCTTCTTTTCTCGTGTGGAAGCCCACCACTGACTGGGGGCACTGATGGCTGCAGATTGAAATGTGGTGCCTGCTGGGCGGGGCTGCACGCTGGACCCCCTCGCCCGGCTTCCCAGGGCCCTTGCGGGGCTGGAAGGGAGGGTGTGTGCAGCTGTCCCTCTCTAGCAGGGGGAGCCACCTGGATTGTTCAGGGTTTTTGTACATAGGGGCCTCCTCAAAGCCCTGCGCTGTGGAGTTCAGAGCCCAGGGTGATGCCACAGGCTGCAGAGACAGTGAGGAGGCCCCTCTCAGGGGCTGCTCTGAGATGTCGCCTGCACGGCCCTGTCTCAGGTCCCTTGGGAAGGCTGCTTCTTTTTCCTCTAGCACATTTCCCTGTGGATAAAACAGGATTCTGCACTCACCCGGGAGGCATCGATGTGAAATCCAGCTCTGTGCACGCAGAGAAACACCTCTGCCTAGCGGGGGCCTGATTGGCAATTTGAGGGCCTCCAGTCCCCAAGCTAGACTTTTCAGTTACACAGTCAGCCCCATGGTAGGGTGGCCAGAGGCCACCACGTGGACGTAAACCAGTAGAGTTCTGGCAGCTGAGCACAGAGAGTCTCTCGAGGCAAACTTCCTTAGAGTTTGGAAGACAGCTTCTTTTTCTATGGTCACCCACCCCTTCGGCATCTTTTCTCAAATGTCACAGCTTTACAGTTCAGCTTTCAGTCTGTCCTCTTATTAGTTTAAAAAATACCGCTTTGCTACATCAAGACCAAAGATAAATGCTGAGGCCTAGTCAATTTGTTATTTATATATTTCTTTCCAGAAGCCAAACATCAGATCACCCTGAAAACAGATTTGCAAGCTTGTGCTGGGAAAAAAGGATTTGAATATTATAGCATTATGCATTTATGTGCCTTTGTTCGAAAGTTTAAAAAATGTACCGTCTGAGACAGATTCTTCCTTGACTGCCAGGAGTGGGGGAAGGGCAGGGCTGGGATGGGTGTTCTGGCTTCAGCATCTTTAACACAAGAGCTGTGACGACTGACTTGTCCATGACTCAAGGATGCATTTCAATATCATATTAATTTTAAAAAGAGTGCATCTTGCAGTTTTAAAATAGAGAGTCACAATGATTCCAGATGCATATTCCAGCGGAGATGTCCACAGTGACAGGAAACTCAGCAAGCACAGAAGACTGATGTCGGGTCTGCCACACTCTCGGGATGAATCTATTATCTGTGCATCATCTGCGTGTCTGCTCATTTGTCTGTCTGATTGTCCAACCGTCGATCATCTATCTATCTAAGCCATCACATATTCTTTAACTGACTTATGTCAAACAGGTTTCTTTGGTCACCTGATAAGAAGATCTGACTCATTGGAAAAGACCCTGATGCTAGAAAAGACTGAGGGCAGGAAGAGAAGAGGGCAGCAGAAGATGAGAAGGTTGGATGGCATCACCGACTTAGTGGACACGAGTTTGAGAAAACTCTGGAAAGTAGTGCGGGACAGGGAGGCTTGGAGTGCTGCAGTCCTTGGGGTCGCAAAGGGTCAGACACCATTTGACTACTGAACAAAAAAGTGCTGAGCGCAGAGCAGACGCTCCTCTGGAGACTGCAGTCCAGCCTGCAATCAGTGATGAGAACTTTGAAGTCAAAACGTTTTCGGTTCAAGAATAGAGAGGCCATCCACCCACTGAGGGCAAAGAATAAAGAGCATCGTCCAGCACGTTAGTCCGCTAACTACGAGGACTAGCAATCCACTGAAAATTAAGGGCTGTTTCAGATTCAGTGACTATTAAGTGATTATCCCCTGTTCTGTGGCCCTAGTTTGGAGGACCACAGGTAACAGGTGGTCCTGGAGGTCAGGACGGAGGGGAGGGAGGGTGTGTTTCAGTGAGGAAAGGGGCTTGTCCTTCCTGACGCTCGCAGAGCCTGCTCCCCCGTTGGCAGACCCAGGTCAGGCAGCGCTGAGTCAGGCCACCTGGTCGCTAGCTCTTTATCTTCGTCCATTGCTCTGAGGCAAGCGCTGTGCTAGTCCACTGTGTTTCATTTATGTATTTATTTATTTACTGGAGCATAGTTGATTGACAACGTTGGATTAGTTCCAGGTGTGCAGTATAAAGTGACTCAGTTATATGTACATATATATGTGTGTGTCTTTTTCAGATTATTTTCCATTGTACGTTGTTATTATTATTACAAGACATGGAGTAGAGTTCTCTGTGCAACTACGTCCTGGTTTATCGTATGCATAGTAGTATGTGTATGTTAATACCAACCTCCTAATTTATCCCTCTCCCCCGCCCCTTCTGTGAGTGTAAGCTTGCTTTCACATCAGTGAGCCTGTTTCTATTCTGTGAATCAGCCCCTTTGTCCCTTCTTTTCTGGATCCCGCGTGTGAGCGGCATCACGCAATAGCTGCCTTTCTCTGACTCCACTCAGCGTGATTGCCTCTAGGTCCACCCGTGTCCTAACCCCTTTTAGGAGGTCAGCAGAGGCACGCAGCAGGAGAGCCACCAGCTGTAGCTGGAGGATCTGGGTTCACCCAGGCTCCCGGACCAGGGCAGGCGCCCCCACCACAGCCCTGCATAGAGGGGAGGCCCCAAGCGGTGAGATGCTTGCTGTGTGCAGAACCCCAGCAGATCCAGTCCTTCTCCTAGAGGGGTGCCTCTTCCAGCCCTTTCACGGCTGTTTTGTATCAATGTATCGATGGATGTACTTTCACTAGTCAGCAAGCTACCAACTCATAAATGAAGGCAAAGAGCCTGTGAATTATTTCCCTCAATGTATGCCGTTCAGTGGACCTGCACGTCAAGTGAATGTGCATGAATGGAGGAGAAACCTCATCTGTGCGCTTTCAGACACTTACTGAGCAGCTTTAGGTGATGGGATGTGGCAGAGAAGATAATAATAGACCCTACTGTGTGGATCACAATAAACTGTGGAAAATTCTGAAAGAGATGGGAATACCAGACCACCTGACCTGCCTCCTGAGAAATCTGTATGCAGGCCAGGAAGCAACAATTAGAACTGGACATGGAACAACAGACTGGTTCCAAATAGGAAAAGGAGTACGTCAAGGCTGTATATCGTCACCCTGCTTATTTAACTTCTATGCAGTGTACATCATGAGAAACGCTGGGCTGGAAGAAACACAAACTGGAATCAAGATTGCCAAGAGAAATATCAATCACCTCAGATATGCAGATGACATCACCCTCATGGCAGAAAGTGAAGAGGAACTAAAAAGCCTCTTGATGAAAGTGAAAGGGGAGAGTGAAAAAGTTGGCTTAAAGTTCAACATTCAGAAAACAAAGATCATGACATCTGGTCCCATCACTTCATGGGAAATAGATGGGGAAACAGTGGAAACAGTGTCAGACTTTATTTGGGGGGGCTCCAAAATCACTGCAGATGGTGACTGCAGCCATGAAATTAAAAGATGCTTACTCCTTGGAAGAAAAGTTATGACCAACCTAGATAGTATATTCAAAAGCAGAGACATTACTTTGCTGACTAAGGTCCATCTAGTCAAGGCTATGGTTTTTCCAGTAGTCACGTATGGATGTGAGAGTTGGACTGTGAAAAAGGCTGAGTGCCGAAGAATTGATGCTTTTGAGCTGTGGTGTTGGAGAAGACTCTTGAGAGTCCCTTGGATTGCAAGGAGATCCAACCAATCCATTCTGAAGGAGATCAACCCTGGGATTTCTTCGGAAAGAATGATGCTAAAGCTGAAATTCCAGTACTTTGGCCACCTCATGTGAAGAGCTGACTCATTGGAAAAGACCCTGATGCTGGGAGGGATTGGTGGCAGGAGCAGAAGGGACGACCAAGGATGAGATGGCTGGATGGCATCACTGACTTGATGGACTCGAGTCTGAGTGAACTCCAGGAGTTAGTGATGGACAGGGAGGCCTGGCGTGCTGCAGTTCATGGGGTCGCAAAGAGTCGGACACGACTGAGCGACTGAACTAAACTGTATTGAATCCTCCTACACCTTCCAGTCCTCTTGTGGGCAGAGATAGTTGGTGTACACATACACCCAACATAGTATAATGCAAGAGGGTGCAGTGTGATGTATAGAAAATGTTACATAGCTAAGTATATTATTATGTATGCATGCTAAGTCACTTCAGGCATGTCCAACTCTTCGTGACCCTCTGGACTGTAGCCCACCAGGCTCCTCTGTCCATGGGGATTCTCCAGGCATGAATACTAGAGTGGGTTGCCATGCCCACCTCCAAGGGATCCTCCAGACCCAGGGATCAAACCCGTGTCTCTTGTGCCTCCTGCATTGGAAGGTGGGTTCTTTTCACTGGTGCCACCATGGAAGCCCATTATTATTTATAACACATGCTAAAGTCATACAGTACCACATAATTTTGTTGTTGTTGTTGTTAATGAAGAAAATAGAGCAAAAGGAGAGAAATCATTCTATGTCCAAGAAATAAATGAAAAAAAAAAAAAGGTGGCCTAAGTTTTTGATGCTCCCTGTGGTCAGAAATGTCTGGATCAGATCTTTGGTAGAACCAAGTCATAGACCCTGTGTTTGCAGGACTCTTCAAAGCAACAAAACCAGCAAGCTGTGTACATTTAGTTGCAGAGTGAAGCGCAAGTGTTTGGCATGTAGACAA
This sequence comes from Aepyceros melampus, assembly GCA_006408695.1. NCBI lineage: Eukaryota > Metazoa > Chordata > Mammalia > Artiodactyla > Bovidae > Aepyceros > Aepyceros melampus. The sequence goes on from SJXQ01006570.1 coordinate 53,607, forward strand.
CGTAGGTATATACAGAGACAGAGAGAGCAAGCAGATGCTACAGATGACACTGCAGATGAAAAATTAATCAGTCAATCTAAAAAAGAAATGGAAAATTTTATTGGAGTCCAATTGATGATTATAATCAGAGAGCTGCCTCTCAGAAAAGTCTGTAAAGTCTTTTGCCCAACGGAGGTCACAGCAAAGTGATATAGATTTTTTTAGGCTGGTGCTGTGCATTAAATGATGTAAACTGTTGGCACAATCCAGATATCCAGAGGTCAGGTGGTGGGTCAGCGTGGCCCCTCACGAGATCGAGAAGAAATGTCGTCTTTTCAGGAACTGTCTTGTGGTTACTGGGAGGACGTTGTTCTTTACGGCTGAGCAGGTATTTCTGCGGATGCGGAAGCGTGGGCAATGCCTAATGCAGATGGACGATGCCCATGCAGGGAGGCAGGAGGCCAAGGGGCAGAGGCAGATTTGCAAGTTTGCATTTTTCTTGTCTTGCCATTAATTATGAATTGTATTTCACAATTCAGGTATAGATGTAGACACAGATGATATGAAAGTAGAGATGGAGAGAAATATAGAAATAGGTGGTATATATGAAGATATGGATTTAGGTGGCAGAGACAGAGACAAAGATGGAGGCTGCAAGAGATTTGTTTGAAGGGCTTGACTCTTGCAGCGGTGGGGCCCGGCAAGCCCACAGGCTAGAAGCTTAGGCAGGGTTTCCCAGGACAGTCTTGAGGAAGAATTCATCCTTCTTCAGGTAAATTCTTCAGTTGGCTTCAGATAAAGCCAACTGATTGTAGAAGCTAATTACGTCTACAAAATACTTATGAAGCAACACCTGGACTGGTGTTTTATTAAAAAAAAAAAACCTGAACTGTAGCCAATCAAGTTGACACAAAGTTTAAACATCACTGATTCCAAATGTGACAGTGAGATTTCCAGGAGGCAAATTGCCTTTAATTGCAAGAACTGACAAGAAGGGAGAAGTTTCTGGGCTCTGGGGCGTGAGTGTTTGGGCCTGAATGCAGTCCATACTTCATGTGTGTTTTGAGCATCATTGCCTTTCATTTGTAACTGCAGCCCTCTTGGCGTCACAGCTCCTGTGCTGGACAAGGGTTTACACAGTTGTATTCACCCGTAGACTGTGCTGATCATCACATTATCCTGTAATCCTTACGTCTGCCACCCGTGACCTTGAGTCTCTCATCAGAACACAAGACAGGCAGCATCTTGAGGACTGATTTAAAATTGCAATCTCTACAAACAATCCAGTATTTAACCTTTAAAAAGATGGAAAACCTGCCATTTGCAACAAGGTGGATGAACCTGGAGGACATCACACTCAGTGAAATAAGCCAGACACAGAGGACAAACAGAGCGTGATTCCCCTCGGATGAAAAGCAGGCCCAAGGATAGAGGCAGACGAGAGTGCTGGCTGCCTGGGGCTGGAGAGAGGGGAGCACGGGGAGGGGAGCCGCCGTCTGCAGGTAAAAGTCGCAAGTACAACAGGGTGTGCTGTTTCCGGAGGTCTGCCTGCAACATTCTGCCCGCAATTGACAGTAAGGCGTCAAAGTGAAAGTGTTAGACACCCAGTCATGTCTAACTCTTTGCGACCCCATGGACTGTAGCCTACAAGGTTCCTCTGTCCATGGAGTTCTCCAGGCAAGAGTACTGGAGTGGGTAGCCACTTCCTTCTCCAACGGATGTTCCTGACTCAGGGTTGGAACTTGGATCTGAGTCATCAGGGAAGCTCAACAATAAGGTATCTTGCACTTACGATGTGTTTGTCACATAGATCTACTGTTCTCTACTCTTACCCCCAAAATATTAATAAAACAAAACAAAGAGACTTAAAGAAACACTTGGAAGTGGTGCATACATGCCTGTTACCTTATACAATGATGGCGATGAGATGGTGGATCCAAATTCACGAAACTATTTACACGAAATCTGTCAAGTTTTCCAAATATTGATTATACCTCAGTGAATCTGGGAAGACAAAACAAAGTAAATGGAAATGCAAACAGAAAAATAAAAAATAAAACTAGCCCTGAATGGGATAGCAGGGCAGTTGATTGCTCCAGTAATCACTGTGGATGGTGACTGCAGCCATGAAATTAAGAGGTTTGCTTCTTGAAGAAAAGCTTTGACAAACCTAGATGGAATATTAAAAAGCAGAGACACCACTTTGCCAACAAAGGTTCATAGTCAAAGCCATAGTTTTTCCCATAGTCACATATGAGTGTTAGAGTTGGACCAAAGAAGGCCGAGCACCAAAGTGTTGTGCCCGAAAGTCCGAATCCCAAGACCGACAAGAACAAGACCTCCACGACAATGCAAAAGGCAAAAAGGGAAATTTATTTCTGACTTGAGTCAGAACCTCTGGGTTCGAGCAGTATTTATAGGTTTATAGACAGCTGGCAAACTTGGATTGGTTGCATGGGTTACTCGTTAACTGCTGATTGGTCAGTTCTTTCGCGGGCGCGGGCTTTCCTGAAGAATTTCCATCTTTGTCTCTATAGGCCACCTCTAGGCTACTAGGCTTACAATGATTGGCTGAGCGGTGCATGCGTGAATTTTAAACCTGGCACAACACAAAGAATTGAAGCTTTTGAATTGTGGTGTTGGAGAAGATTCTTGAGAGTCCCTTGGACTGCAAGGAGATCAAACCCGTCCATCCTAAAGAACATCAGTCCTAAGTGTTCATTGGGAGGACTGATGTTGAAGTCGAAACACTAATACTTTGGCCACCTGATGCTAAAAGCTGACTCATTTGAAAAGACCCTGATGCTGGGAAAGACTGAGGGCAGGAGGGGAAGGGGACGACAGAGGATGAGGTGGTTGGATGGCATCACCGACTCCATGGACATGAGTTTGAGCAAGCTCCGGGAGATGGTGAAGGATGGGGAAGCCTGGTGTGCTGCAGTCCCTGGGGTTACAAAGAGTCAGACAGGACTGAGCGACTGAACAAGAAGAAGACTCCAGAGCTCAGGATGGTCACATTGCATTCTGGGAGGATGTGGCTCTTTACAGAGCTGGGCCACATATGGAGAGGGTCCTCCAGGATGGAGTCACAGGATGAGATCTGGAGAGGGGACCGCCCCCAACACCATCCTGGGGGGTGTTGTAGACCACCAAGGACAAGATAAGCATCCATGCCTTGGTCTCTGTAGACCTCTGCACACACAACAAAGGCAGGAGGGTGGCATCTGATACAGGTTTAAGTCTCCGCCACCCCCACGGAAAGAAGGTTCCAGATAGAGATGGGAGCAGTGTCTGCAGAAGTTCTGTTTCCTTCACACTGGAGCCCATGGCTTGAGGTTTATCCCCACTCTACCTACAAAGGCGAGCGTGTTGGAGGTTTTACCTGGGCTTTGGTACCCAAAGACATCAGGGGACAGAGCTCAGGTAAGAAAGACAAGGCGCTGTGGTTGTGATCAGACGGAGGGGACTGTGGCCCCCAGAACAGTGCCGCCAGCGCTTGGAACGTGCGCTTCTCTGCCTGCCCCTGCCAGGGACTCCTCCGTGTCCACGTGCCAGGCATCTCCTTCTCAGCCCTCCCTCAGCCCCTGCCCGCACTGCCCACCCTCCGGGCGGAGCCCAGAGGCCTGCCCCGCTGCCCTGCCTGCCCTGGGAGGGCTCTTTCTACACCACGTTGCTTCCTCGCGCCTTTGAACTTGGAGTCACCGTTGAAGCTTCACGTGGGAATACAAGAATTGGAACAGACACTGCCCTTTCCAGGTTTCGTTTGCTTCTTCCCCTCATGCCAGCTTCTTTTCAGTGCTCAAACCACTTATTCTTCCAATTTAATATTAGTGGCTTCACACTGCCTGTGAGCTTTCAAGCCAACGTGCTCCAGTCAGCTGAAAACAGCCCTGCTTCCGATCAGGAGAAGAGCTGGGTCACTTCTTCCCGAGGAGCTGGGGGCTTCTGTGGGGATCCGTGCCCTCGCGGGGGCTCAGCTGACCTCTGGGACTGCCCGCATGACGGCTGGCTGCTCGGCAGGGCCGCGTCCTGACGGACGCTGTCAAGACTCGAAGCCCTGGCTTCAGTCCACTCCTGGCTACCTACTGCTCAGATGAAGACGTCGCAGAGAGGGGCACATTTTTATAATGTGAAGTAAATGTCAAGATGAAAGAAAAATCCTACGCACATGAATAATAGAGGAGAAGCCTCAAAACTGGCATAAGCCGTGACTTGGCAGGTAATTTTTTATATCTTGGTGCGGTATCTTTTTCTTCTATTGATAAACTCATCAGTATAAAATATAGATTATTTTTACGAAATGAACACATATGAATTTAACCACGGTGCAGTCACGGAGCCCCGGCATGACACAAGCCACTCCAGGTGGGAGTCTTGTGGGCGCTCCTGTTTCTCGATTTACAGGGCTTTGTTACTTCGGGGCTTATATGCCCTGGGTATGTGAAGTTGGACAGTAATTTCACACGGATGAAAACGACAGAAAAGAGCCAGTTGCAGAGCTGTGGACCGTCGGGTCGGTGAACCAGCACCAGCGAGGGACAGCTGCCCCTGGAAAGAAGTGAAACAAGAAACTCCGGAAGCAGGTGGGGACGCAAGTGCAACCCACCTTCCTCTCTTTCCTGGGGACCACCGGCAGCAGAGGGGCTTGGAACCTTTTCTACGTCAGAATCACAGCAGCTCCGAGTTTCTCCCGGGCATTTTCCCCGTGTGCCGTGTGACCAGCTTGTGAGGGTTTGCGTGTGCGAGTGCTTGTGTGGCGTGGGTGTGAGCCGTTGTGTGTACGCACGTGTGTTTGCCTTTGTGTGCCCACAGCTGGTGTGTATGCTCACACATATGGGAACCTGTGTGTATACTTGAGTGTGTGTGTGTGTGAGACGTGTGTATGCCTTCCATGCAGACCTTGCTGAGTCCCCAGAGGACCCTCTCGCGAAGTTTCATCCAGTCACACGCAGCCCCCCTTGGACAGTGTGGGGTCCAGGCTCCCTGTCTTGGCAAGCTCTCTGTCCCACCCCCTCCTTCTCCATCAGCAGCCCCACTGCTTACTCCAGGGCAGCTCCAGGCTGGTCAATCTGGAAGCTTCAGAGACCCTCCTACAGGCTCTTTCAGTCATAATAGATATTTTTCTTAAAGGTTGTGTAAGGATCACGCCCCACAAAGTAGCATGGGAATCTTGCTGCAGTGAATTACTCGGCTTCACAGCTCTGTCTGGTCTCGCTCCTGGGGCTCACACCATTTTCTAAACCTTGCTTCCTTCTGCTGTTCAAGCAAGAGCAAGCTTCCCCAGCCCAGGGGGGGACACGGCCCCCCACCCCCACCCCCGCAGCAAGCCAGCCTCCACTGCA
>SJXQ01006570.1:68987-154789 GCA_006408695.1 Aepyceros melampus
GTCACTCAGTCGTGTCCGACTCTTTGTAAAAGCTTGGCTGAGCCCACCAGGCTCCTCTGTCCGGGGAATTCTCCAGGCAAAAATACTGGAGCGAATTACCATTCCCTTCCTCAAGGGATCTTCCCGACCCAGGGATCGAACACAGATCTCCTGCATTGCAGGCAGATTCTTTACTGCTGAGCCACCGGGAAAGCCCCATACCAGGCACTTGCTGGCATCCAGTTTGTCAAAGGTGACTGCTGACTGGTGGAGGAGCTGCTGCTTCCTGCAAGGGACATCCGTGCTTCTGTTTAGTTCAGTTCAGTCACTCAGTTGTGTCCGACTCTTTGAGACTCCATGAATCGCAGCACACCAGGCCTCCTTGTCCATCACCATCTCTTGCAGTTCACTCAGACTCACGTCCATCGAGTCAGTGATGCCATCCAGCCATCTCATCCTCTGTCATCCCCTTCTCCTCCTGCCTCCAATCCCTCCCAGCATCAGGGCCTTTTCCCATGAGTCAGTTCTTCACCTGAGGTGCCAAAGTACTGGAGTTTCAGCTTTAACATCATTTCTTCCAAAGAAATCCAGGGCTGATCTCCTTCAGAACGGACTGATTGGATCGCCTTGCAGTCCAAGGGACTCTCAAGAGGCTTCTGCAACACCACAGTTCAAAAGCATCAATTCTTTGGTGCTTAGCCTTCTTCACAGGTCACTTTAAAAACCATGAACTTGGGAACTTCCCAGGTTTGTCATCAGCCTCTCCCGTGCTGAAACTCAGGATGGAGCTTTGTGGACATCATGGTTGTGATATCAGAGCCTTTGTCTTATGGAAGTTGTCCAGTGTTGCTCGCTCTGGATAGGAGAACGCTAAGATGTATGGTGGGTGTGGACCCTGCATGCACCGGGCTGTTCATCGGGGTGAATCCAAGCCCCTGTTTGGTTCTATCTGCTCACAACTTGGGTCCCTCTCTCCAAGCCTCAGTGCCGGATGACACAGTGACCGTCTGGGCGGTCTCCAACACCTCCTGGCGATCAGGCCACTTCCCTCCTGAGCGTGACTCTCAGGAGTATGATGGGCATCAGAGGATACAGTGAGATCCACAAGGTCCCACCTGCTGCTTCTCAGGGCCCAGGTGAACCCAGAGCTCAAAAGAACAAAGCTGATGAGAAGCAGGTCCTCTCTTCCTGCTAAGAGTGCCTCCAAAGTCACATGTGTAGTGAAGTTCTGTTCTTCTCGGGACTGAGACCCTGTTCACACATACGCCCTGGGCATGGCGGCTGGAGATTTTGGTGTGAAGCCATCATCAGTGGACACAGCGCTGGTGGTGACCTGGTTCTAAACTGCAGTTGGTGGAATTAATTAGCTTCTCAAGAAAAGTTGTGCAGACAGGCTCAGGGGTTCCGGGTAAGCCCCAGCTGCTCCATCTCCTCTCCTGTTTGTTTTTCCCTTGAAAACCAGCCCTTCTGCCTGTGCCTGGAAGCAACTAGAAGACTCTCTCTGTTCGCAATGTTGCAGCGTTTCCCATATTTTATTGTACGGTGGGGCGTCTATGGGAATGATTTCCTGAGGAAGTTTCTAGGGGCTTTAGCCAAGGAAACAAGTCTAAATTAATATCGGTGTTGGCAAAAGTGTGACTAGATTTCTGTAAGAAGATGTGGGAAATGGGAAATATTTGGAGACTTTTTTTTCCTCCTTTCTCTAGAGAGTTAAATCAAAGATTCAAAAATGGCTTTTACCCTCTATTCATAGCCTTCTGGGAGAGAGAGGAGGTTTTGTGATCATTTTAAATATCTTCATCTTCCTCCCATCTGTTTACAACCACCAGAAACACATGTCTGGCTTCTGACTGGGAGAAACGTGGGACAGCTGCTAATGAGAACACTGCACAGGAAATGGTTTGTGAAACGCTAACACCGGGTCACTGTTTCTGGAAGGATGGGGTGGAGGTGTCTCTTCACACCCCCATGCTTTGTTCAGCTACCCATTTAAGAACATGGAGAAGCTGCTACTCGCCTCACACCAGGATGGACTGAACCCTGAGCCCTGGCTGCAGGGAGGTTACAACCTTCGGCTGGAGAAAACTCTACTTTAAAACACTGCTGGAAGATTCCTCATCACAGATATGGATCCTAGATATTTTATTTCATAGGACAACCACTCAAGACAGACACACTGGTTTTGTCACCTGTCATATTTTGCTATCCTTTGAATATCTGTGTTTAATTACAGCATCCCTTTAAATATAATAGGGTTAGATGCCAAAGGATTAGTGCTTTCTGATTGGGGTGCTGGAGAAGACTTCTGAGAGTCCCTTGGACTGCAAGGAGATCAAACCAGTCAATCCTAAAGGAAATCAGTGCTGAATATTCATTGTAAGGACTGATGTTGAAGCTGAAACTCCAATACTTTGGCCACCTGATGCAAAGAACTGACTCTTTGGAAAAGACCCTGATGTTGGGAAAGATTGAAGGCGGGAGGAGAAAGAGATGACAGAGGATGAGGTGGTTAGATAGCATCACCAATACAATTAAGATGAATGAGAGCAGACTCCGGGAGGAAACTGAAGGACAGGGAAGCCTGGTGTGCTGCAGTCCACGGGCTCACAGAGAGTCAGACACAGCTGAGGGACGGACAACGGCAAGTGATGTAATTTTGAGGAATAGATTTTGGACCACTTCTCACTCTGGACATTGTAATAAGACACACCATTCTCTCTCTCTTGAAATTCACTCATAAAAGCTACGAGCAGAGATACCAAAATTCATGAGAAATCACACACATTTGGCACACTTTCCACATCAGTGTGAACAATTCCACCACCAGCCCTTCCTTCCCTTCCCTTATGTCAATTTTTGCCCAGAACTGGTCCAGTTGTCAGTGTGTACTTAAGGGGACTGTCTCATTAGATGACACAGTCATGTGTGCAGTTTACAAAGAATGATTTATTCTTTATCAAGATGGTCATCTTGATTAAATGTGTACCCCACTCCAACACAACAGGTATAGAAAACACAGCCTACAGGAAAGGCATTAGAAAAGCGGTTATGAAATAGCAGGGGGCTGAAGGTGCTGTGTTCTCAGAAGTGCCCAGCTTGCTGAACTGTGAAAGTCATCAAATGACCCCTCCCTCCTGGACACAGCTGGACAGAGCGCCGCCCACCTGTGGGCCTGCGCATCCAGGCCACGTGGGCAGAAAAGGTGAATACAGACCAGGGAAAGGTCCCAGGGTATGGGGGTCCTCACCAGCCCTCCACACTCGGGGTAAACCGGAGCTGATTCATTAAAATGCCTTCATCTGTGCTGCCCATGGTTGAGGTTTTCATAATGATTTGAAAGACCAAAGGACGGGAAAGACGTAAGATCAAAACAAGCATTAGAAAGGAAGAGAGTAGTTTAGAATGGATGAGACGGGATGGAAATGGGGAGGGAAGAAGCGGATAGAACAGGATAACAGCTTCATTTAACCCTTCTGGACCCCTACCCCAAAGCAGCAGCCAGCGTCCATGATCAGGAGCACTGCTAGGGAGGACGAACTCCCTCCACGAGGCACAGGACCATGCCTCGTGCCTTCCCATGGGCATACCCCCTCGCCTCTGGGATGTCCTCGGAAGAAGATACTGCCTGTCTCTGAGCAGCAGCTGTGTATCCTTCCGGCTGGCCTGGAAGATGCCGTGAGATGGAGAAAGGGATCCCTGGACGCCTGCCTCCCACTGGAGCTCAAAACTGACCAGGCTCACTGCCCTTTCTCTCCCCGTCACCCACGGCTACCAGAGAAACCCCATAGCGGCCGCCTGGCAAAATGTGCCATGGGTGCAACAGTGGGGACCAGAGGCTAAATCCTGTTCTCCCTCTGGAGCACTCCACCGCTCCGTCTCTCCTCCAGCCGGAAGCTGTAGCAACCGCACAGAGAATGAAAAGATGGACCGTGTTCTTGTAGAACACGTGTGTGATCCCCTCCCCGAGTGCCTGGCTGGCCCAGCAGAGGGGGAATCCCTGTTCTTCAGATGCTCCCAGGGAAGGGTGCCCTCTTAGTGAAAGCTGGCACTGTTTTTGGAGGCACAGGCGCCTGGGCGGGGAGCTGGCACTGCCGCCCGCTGGCTCGGAAACGTCTCAGCTCTCAGCCCGCTTGTCCAGAGCGCGCGGTGCCGGCCTGTGTTCCAGGCCCACGTGCTTGGTCATGTGTGGACCCCTGGGCAGTGTCATTAGAGGAAGTTTTCTTTAGAAATCTCACCTTCCACAACTTTCTTTGGCAATGAGTAGATCATACCCTGGTATTTAAGAAATCATTCATGGTGTTCAATCATAAATTTTATTTACAAAATAAAATCACTGAAGACACATCAACCCTCTTTTCAGGTGCTTAAGCGACACGCGAAGGGTGGAAATGCGTTTCCAGACACTGGCGGCTCTGCATGGTCTCCCTGTCTGCCTTTGCCAACTGAAATAAAGGTGAAGAAAGGCTGAAAAATGGAAGGATGCTAAAGCTGAAACTCCAGTACTTTGGCCACCTCATGCGAAGAGTTGACTCATTGGAAAAGACTCTGATGCTTGAAGGGATTGGGGGCAGGAGGAGAAGGGGATGACAGAGGATGAGACGACTGGATGGCATCACCAACTCGATGGACGTGAATTTGGGTGAACTGCGGGAGATGGTGATGGACAGGGAGGCCTGGGTGCTGCGATTCATGGGGTCGCAAAGAGTCGGACACGACCAAGCAACTGAACTGAACTGAAGGTTGAAAAATAACTTTCTGCTGTACTGGGGGGATTTTGTGTGTGTGTGTATTTGTGCGTCAGTGTGCATTTTATCTGAATCAACAACTTGTACAATATTTTTAGTATTTTCCCAGGCTCCTTAAAAAACTATGGTGAATCCACTGAATTCGTAACAGAGTTCCTCTTTTAAGAAATCATTGTGTGACCCTTCCCTGGTGGCTCAGCTGGTAAAGAATCCGCCTGCAATGCAGGAGACCTGGCTTCGATTCCTGGGTCAGGAAGATCCCCTGGAGAAGGGACAGGCTCCCCACTCCAGGATTCTTGGGCTTCCCCCATGGCTCAGTTGGTAAACAACCCATCTGCAATGGAGGAGACCCAGGTTTGATCCCAGGGTGGGGAAGATCCCTTGAAGAAGGGACAGGCTACCCGCTCCAGCATTCTGGCCTAGACAAAGCCATGGGCTGGACACTCTATGGGGTCGCAGAGAGTCGGACGCGACAGAGCGACTTTCACTTTCACACTTTTCCTTTATGTTCCCCACAGTCAGCTACAGGATGCCCTCAGTGACCTTGACCTTGTCCCCTAAGCTCCGTGTTGGTTTCCTCCCCTGAAATTGAAGGGATCCTAGGACTCAAGGGGAACTACCCCGATTGTGAGCCCTGGAGGGCTGCATCCACGCAGGGCCGTGCTTGCTTGCTGTCGCAGCATGACTATGGTGCTTGGGTCCCTGGAGGAGAATGGGCGGCTCCAGGGCCTGGGTGCTGGGTCTCAGGGGCCCCTGCTCGGGCCCTGACCACAATGACCCTGCCATCCCGGGGTGCAGAATGTTGACGGCTCTCGGTGATGATGGGGTGTCCCGAGGCATACCTGCGTCTCAGCAATGTGTGCGTGCATGTGGCTGAGTCTTTCGAGAAACATATTTAATCCTCCAGAGATGCTCACACTCTCCCAAGAACGAGCTTGGCACGTGCCTGAGAACCCGCCTGGGGGCTGTCTTCTTACGGGAAGATAAGCAAGGGCACAAAGCACGTACCTCTGCACAGGACAGTACGGTGGCCTGGGCTTCCCGCGTGGATCCGGAGAGAATATGAGCCTTTCGGGCTGCCATCAAAAGAAGCAGGATTGATGAATAAGGACCAACTCTGGCACTGGCCTACAGGCATTTTCCACTGGGTTTTCATAAGAGTTAGATCTCCTTGTCAATACAGCCATTTGAGCATTGCTTCTAGGTATTTATTTCTGCCATGGGTGAGTAGTCAAGCTAGTTATATGGTGCTTTATAAACGAATCTGACGGTGAGTTTCTCTGTATTTGTTTATTGATCAGTGATTGATTTATTGGTCAGTTCTACTCCTGATGACATGATTTGCCCAGCAGTGGTGGAGACAGATCTCAGACCCCCTAGCTTGATGCTTTCTGCCCTGAACACAAAGTCATGGGACACTCACCCCAGGCAGGATACCCTCAGAGAGCTGAGATTTGGAAAACATACATGACCCTCTTTTCAACCCCTCATAAGAGCTGGGTTGCGTGCAGCAGGCCATCAGCGCGCTCCACATGCTGCCAGCTCATTGCTTGTTTGCTGTTTCATCTGGAACCTGCAGCTGGTCTCTTTAGCTGTACTTTTAGGACTCAAGTGGTCCGAAATAAATCATCATCCAATTATCCCATACCAAATTACAGTTTGTATTTAATAACAGAAATCATAAGGAAAAGAACCATCCAGTGTAAACACAAATTACATACACACCTTAGTTATTGCAGGTTACAAACTACATTAAGGGAGCTATATATATATATTTTTTTTCTATGACAGGCATTATTCATTCTTGAATTATTTACAAAACAGTAATAGCAATTTGCATTTAAATGATATGCTTCTTATGAAAAGCTCCACGTGATATGTGTGTGTTTGTGTATACACACATAAATTGCAGCTATTAATTATCTACTAACATAAGAGTAGGTGTATTTTTATGGACCATGCTGATAGCGATTACTCCACCATGCACATTTTAAATGGTGGGACACTCGGGCTGTAAGGAGTAAGATGGCGTCTTCACTCCACCTTCCATGTCTGGGGCAGAGCTGAAGGTGACGACAGGGCTCAGTCTTCACTTTCCCGGGGCGCCTCCCTCTGGACACTAGGCACATCCTGCTCAGCTTGGTCTGCTGGCCTCATTCATAGGCTGAAGACAAGCTTGGCCCTCAGTGTTGCAGATTTGAAGAACGAAACAACAGCACAACGCACTCCCAGGCTAGTCACTTTCCTGAACCTCCCGGGAGAGCGGAACCTCGTATACCACGTCCACCTTCAACCTCCATGGGCTGAAAAGACCAGGAATGACTTGTTTTCAGGGATCAATGAGCATTTTTATTTCTTCTGCTCAGTTTTCCCTCTTCGGAGACGCTTATTCAGACTGAACGTTGAAAGCAACGAAAACGATGCTGATATATGAAGGCTGCCACGCCTAGCAGGAAACATCAACCCATGACATGGCATTTCTAAATCTGAAATTTGGGCAGAAGTTTAGGTGTGATTAGAGCTGCTATTGGGCTTCCCTTGTAACTAAGTTGGTAAAGAATTCACCTGCAACGCAGGAGACCCAGGCTCAATCCCTGAGTTGGAAGATCCCCTGGAGAAGGAAATGGCACCCCACTCCAGTATCCTTGCCTGGAGAATCCCACGGACAGAGGAGCTTGGCGGGCTACAGTCCATGGGGTCGCTAGAGTCAGACACGACATAGTGTCTAAACCACCAGAGCTGCCGTCTTGTTAAGCAGTTTAACTCCCTTTTCCAGCCCCTCCCTCTGGGTTGAGAGGTCTGCGACCTGAGGGTTAGTAAGGAGGGGACAGAGGCGTCCCCCTTGGGTGCATATGCCCTTGTCAACAGCCCCCTTGTGATCACATCCAGGCTGTGTCATCATGGACCGAATCCAAAAGCAGAGCTGCTAGAGAAAGGAGATGATTGCTCAGATGGTGTGAGCTTCAGGCTCCATGACTACTGGGGGACTTGCGCGGAGCGCCCTGGAGGAGGAGTTGGCAACCCACTCCAACAGTCTTGCTGAGAATCTCATGGACAGAGGAGTCTACAGGGGGCTATAGCTCATGGGATCACATAGAGTCCAACCCCACTGGATGACTGCACAGGCACGCACTCAGCGTGGAGACATGACATGTTTATCAAACTCATCCCTGCCTCGCTTCTGAGCCTTACAGGTTGAAATGTATATATTCACACTAGAACCTTGTCACCCATGTACCCAAACATTATTTTGAAGGGAGTATGATGTCCTATAAAAGGAAATGATAGAATAGTAGGGTCTCTTGATATGATTGAACCAGTTCCAAACCTCCATCTTCAAGTACTCAATGGATCCCTCCTGCCCACAGGCTTTGGATAAGAGAGCATTCATGCATGCTTACCACTCCCAGGCGCCAGCTGGCAATGGCTATAGATTTACCCTGAATGTTCATGTGTTATTATTATTAATGTGTTCATTAATAACACAAGAATGTGTTAATTAATTGACACATTGATTAATAATGTGCTAGCATTATTATGTTATTAGGAGGCAATAGCTCGCATACTGTTAAGATGGCTGCTGATACGCGGCATATATGACTTGGATCTAAATCTCGCCAGTCAAGAGGAGATCCGCTGAGCGTATTCAATCTTTAAATACACAGCGCATGCTTTATACGTGTACAAAAAGTATCTAAATTTCCTTAGAGACAGAATTTTCTCCTTCCAGTTCATCACACAGGTAGAGTTCACCCTCCAGCTCTAAGTCTACAGGGAGATGTGCTCTGGTACGCGCACGGCTTTACAAACAGCAGTCTGCAAACACCCACCCTGGATTTCTCATTTGCAGAGCAAACTAGCAACAGAAGCCACAGGGAGAATGCTCAGCAGTCCTTCTATTTTTCTATCAAATAAAGAAATGAACTTCAGCCCAATTTGAATTAACAACAGAGTATGTGAATGGTTGCTATACTCCTAACCTCAGATTCATTTTCCTTTAATTCCTTGAGGAAGAAAGGAGGGAAGATAAGACTGAATGCAGCTTCCTTCCCCATTCCCTCCTTACCAGTCTGTGGAAGAGCAGAGATAGCTCACTGTCTCTCACAATTTTCACAACAAGGTCACTTAGGCACTCAAAAATAACCAATGACAAGGCACCTGATTGCACACACTTCACATCCCTGCGATGGCACGCACACATATCTTGAATTTCTGCTACTGTCTCTGTCCCACCCAAGGGCAAGATGATTCAATTGATTATCAGAGTCATGCTCTCATTAACATCTTCTAAGTCATGGTGACTTTCCTACAAACTGAAAACATTTTTCTAAACTCTTGCTCTATTTGGAGTGTTCCTGACATCCTTGTTCAGACAACAGCGCTGCCTCAGAGGGGCTGGACCAGTCTCAGCTCGGACCTGCGTTTCCAGTGCTCATTCCAGCACAGCTCTCCAGGACAGGGCTGCCAGGGGAGGAGGTCTTGACTTTGGTAACACCCTGACGTGGAACTAAGACAGCATGGCCCAGTAGCCTCCACACTGTCCTTCTGAGCCCCTCCAGCTTCCAGGGAAAGAACGTCTTCTCCCACAGTTACAGAACCAGGGGGAAGAGAAATGCATCTGTGCCTTTCTGAGCGGTGGTTAGAAATGGGTTATTTAACATCCGCTGCTCCTTCTGGCCAGCAGAGACTTGGAGGAGTGGGTTTTAGACAGTTTAGCGTGCATGTGTGCATATTGATCCTTGAAGGTCCATTAGCTCTCCGCTGAATACTGCTGACGGCACAGATGGACGCCTCTTTAAGCCACGTCTCGGAGGAAGCCGCTCGGGGACCCTGGCTATCGACTTGCAATGGCAGCCATGTCCTGCCAAAGGACAGAGGGCCTCCTGCTCCGTCTGCCTCTTTTCCTTCCCTCCTGCGTCTCCCCCAAGCTCCGTACGGCTGCCTCCCCTTTCCCTCTCATCCTACTCCTCATCTCTTTTTATTTTATCTTTAGCAGGTTGATTTTTAAATCTTTCCTCTGAGATGGTGCATCTTTCTCACTTGTGGGCAGGTACAGCTTAAAACAGGCTCTCCTATGAACAGCAAAGGGTCATGAAGCTTCTTAATGACACATTTGTTTGGTTCATTAAGAAAGCTATTATTGCATAAGGCTAAGAGGACTAAAATGAGCTTTGCAAGTCAAACTGCAAACTTGCTTTATTATTTGGCTATTTTGGTAGATAAGAAAGTCTATGTTAATGTCTGAGTTTTGAAAAAGAAGGGAAAGAAAGTCATTGAGCAACACCTCAACAGGGAAAAGATAAAGAAACTATCAATAATAAGAAATCTGTTGGAGACTCTGCCCTCCTATGAATGTGTTTCTGAGCTCACCCTGATCCTCTAAACATCGCCTTGTCTGTCTGGGAGCAAACACCAGGTGGAGAGGACGAGACTCGGTCCCTGCCCACTGATGCCTGCCCACGGCCGGCCAGCAGCACCCCTACACTCCATCAATACGTCGGAAACGTAATTTGTATTAGCGGTTGTTTCTTTAATTAAGATGTCCTGCAAAATCTTTCTCATTGACTCACAGCATTAGCTTACTGATGAGGTGGTTTGGGCTGAGAAGGCACATCCGAAGCACATGTCTGGGTCATAGGGGCAGCTGTTGGAAGACCAGCAGGACCCATGCTCAGAAGCCAAGCTGTTGCTTATATTTTAATTTAAGGGCATTTGGATGGTGAATGCATCGGACCTCAGGAAACAACCTAACGTATTGATTTTTGAATGATTACTGAGGGCTACATACATGAACAACACACTTACAAAACCCAACTTAGAATTAACCATTTAGAGCACAGAGCTCGATGATTGTAACGTTAAAAGTATTGACCCTTTCACTTGAATGAGATATAAAAGATATACCGGGTTATTTGTGTTTTTGTTTTAATTTTAAATAACATATACCTTTGCCTCATTAAATACAAGTGTACTTTAATTAAACTATACAGAAATATGTAAAAATTTCTCTATAATTTAAGTACCCTTGTATTTAATGAGGCAAAGGTATATGTTATTTAAAATTAAATAAAAACACAAATAACCCAGTATATCTTTTATATCTCATTCAAGTCATATAAACTAAAGGAGTAGAGTCAAGTAATCATCTGATCTCTTGATGAGGAAACATTTTCAAAAAAAGAAAATCAGTAATATTTCTCAGAAAATGGAGACTAAATTTGAGACACCTATGTATGTAGCAACAATAAATTCAAAGAGAAAACTAGGAAGACATCTCAGTAACACATACAACAAAAGAAAAACCCTTAATACACAAAAGGTATTAGTCAGCTGCAAGATCATCATTACAATCTCAATGTAAAATGGAGGAAATAAAATGAAAATACATTTTACAGAAGAGAAAGTAAAGCTGGTAATAAACATAAAGTTACTTTGATATTGCTAGTGATAAAATAAATCAAAACAAAAATAAAACATCAACATATCAAAGTAATAATGCATGAACATTATAATACTCAGTACTGGAAGGGTTTGGCAATTTTTTTTTTTTTTTTAGAAATTGTTGGTGTAACAATTGATACAACCATTCTTAAAATCAATTTAACAATGTATCCAGAAATTTATATATATTAAAATTTGTTTCATTTACAAGTAAAAGCAGTAATTTCTTTTCCAGAAAGATATTCTAGACAAACCTAGATGACAAATTAAAAAGCAGAGACATTATTTTGCAAACAAAGGTTCCTATCACCAAAGCTATGGATTTTCTAGTAGTCATGCAAGTATATGTGAGTTGAACCATAAAGAAGGCTGAACACCAAAGAACTGATGCTTTTGAACTGTGGTGTTGGAGAAGACTCTTGAGAGTCCCTTGGACTGCAAGCAGATCAAACCAGTCAATCCTAAAGAAAATCAATCCTGAATATTCATTGGAAGGACTGATGCTGAAGTTGAAACTCCAATACTTTAGCCACCTGATGCAAAAAACTGACTCATTGGAAAAGACCCTGATGCTGGGATAGATTGAATGCAGGAGAAGGTGATGACAGAGGATGAGATGGTTGGATGGCATCATCTGTTCAATGGCATAAGTTTGAGCAAGCTCTGAGAGTTGGTGATGGACAGGGAGGCCTGGCGTGCTGCCGTCTGTGGGATCACAAAGAGTTGAACATGACTGAGCAACTGAACAACAAAAAAGATATTCAATGAAAATAATCAAGAAAGGATTTCTATTCAATGATTTTTACTGTAGCATTTTTAATAGAAAATTTGAAAAGATATAATTATAGGAACAAGGGAATAGTAATAGTAGAGAGTGAAAAAGTTGGCTTAAAGCTCAACATTCAGAAAATGAAGATCATGGCATCTGGTCCCATCATTTCATGGGAAATAGATGGGGAAACAGTGGAAACAGTGTCAGACTTTGTTTTTTGGGGCTCCAAAATCACTGCAGATGGTGACTGCAGCCATGAGATTAAAAGACTCTTACTCCTTGGAAGGAAAGTTATGACCAACCTAGATAGTATATTCAAAAGCAGAGACATTGCCGACTAAGGTCCGTCTAGTCAAGGCTATGGTTTTCCTGTGGTCATGTATGGATGTGAGAGTTGGACTGTGAAGAAGGCTGAGCACTGAAGAATTGATGCTTTTGAACTATGGTGTTGGAGAAGACTCTTGAGAGTCCCTTGGACTGCAAGGAGATCCAACCAGTCCATTCTGAAGGAGATCAGCCCTGGGATTTCTTTGGAAGGAATGATGCTGACACTGAAACTCCAGTACTTTGGCCACCTCATGTGAAGTGTTGACTCATTGGAAAAGACCCTGATGCTGGGAGGGATTGGGGGCAGGAGGAGAAGGGGACGACCGAGGATGAGATGGCTGGATGGCATCAGGGACTCAATGGACGTGAGTCTGAGTGAACTCCGGGAGTTGGTGATGGACAGGGCGGCCTGGCGTACTGCGATTCATGGGGTCTCAAAGAGTCGGACACGACTGAGCGACTGAACTGACTGACTGTTATCCAGGCGCTGTATTAACAGGTAAAATTTTAGCTTATTTGGAAATAAGAAAATCACATGGATAGATAAGGAAAACAGTGTGTGCTCTGTGTGTCCGACTCTTTTCGACCCCATGGACTATAGCCCTCCAGACTCCTCCCTCCATGGGGTGCTCCAGGCAAGAATACTGGAGCGGGCTGTCATTCCTTCTCCAGGGGATCTTCCCAACCCAGAGATCAGACCCACACTCTTGTGCCTCCTGCTTTAGCAGGTAGATTCTTCACCACTGAGCCCCCAGGGAAGAGTCAGCAGTCACGCAGTGATTAGTGTGGGGCAGGCACCATACTAAACTCTTAAATGATCGGATCCGAATTAACCCACACTGCAACATTTTGAGCTACGTATTACTGTTTAGAGCCACAATGTCCTTCGTGAAGATCATGGTGCCTGTGGGGAAGCCCCATCCTTCTTGCACTTTGATCTTTCTACCTGCATCTGCTTCCCAGGTGTTTTCAATGTGACCTGTCATTTGATTTTCACAGGGTCCTTGGAAGGGGAAAAATGTACACTTATGCCACCAATTATACAAATTAAAAACAAAAAAATAAGTGAAGACTTTGGGGGTGGGAGAATTGGTGAGGAAGTAAGTCCTGTCCAGTTCCCTGCTGGTCACCCTACAGAGTGTAAGTCGGAGGTAAAATGCCCCATAGCATCGCCCCTCCAGAACCATGCTTTGTCCCAGCTGGGGCACAGCAGAAGCCCTGATGGACTCTCACCAGGAGGGAGAGACAGAGAAAGAGGTTGGAGGCGGGTGGACGCTGAGCAGAGCAGAATGGCCTGCTCTGAATTACAGGAAGTACCTCTCCTCTGCCAGGCCATATTTATCCGGCTGATGTCAGCAACTACCTGAGCATCTTGAGAGTAGGAACTTTGTCTTATTTGCCAGCCTATATGATGTATTGATGGGGACCCTCAAAACTGCTGTGGGATATGGACATAAGGCTTCACACTCCTTAAAGGACCAGGACGTAGGACCCCCTATCAGTTCAGCTAAGTTCAGTCGCCCAGTCGTGTCTGGCTCTTTGCAACTCCATGGACTGCAGCACGCCAGGCCTCCCTGTCCATCGCCAACTCCAGAGTTTACTCAAACTCATGTCCATTGACTCCCATATTGGATGTGATTATGGTTTTTGTTGCAGCTTACACTGTGTCATATACATGGAAGCTACTGCTGATGGCTTTTCCAAAATCGGAAACCAGATGCTCTAAAAGAACCTTAACTTTCCTTCCCCCGGGAGCATAGCATCTCTAGGACACAGCCTGGAACATTGCCTTACAGAAGGCACCACGAGTGCCTGGGAGCCACCAGGCAGTTAAGCACCCGCTGTCCCCGGGGGGCCGGGGGAGGGGGAGGCATGGTCTCCACGGAAAAAAAGGAGCAATTTTTTCATTGTTGTTCAGGCGTGAAAGTGCACCTGTGAGGGCCACCTGCCTGAGCAACAAATTCTCCCCCCAATTCCTCTTCTACATCATCTAAATTACACCTTCTGCTCTCCCACCCTGACGCTGTGCTCACACCTGCTCCCTGCCTTGTGGGAGCCACCTCCAAGGTGAGTCTATTGCCCTCATCTTCTGTGAGTTACCACCAATGTTTGCATCATGATTCAGGATTTCAAAGTTTCCTTTTGTACCTATTTTTTTTTAAAATTAACATTCTTGATATGCATGACATTAATGAACTATTATCCTCTCCAGACTTGACATATTCCAAACCACTATATTTTGCCAAGAAATCTGGGGTTTATCTCTGCAGTTCCTCTGCTCTCTCTCTCCCCGGTCTTCCTCTCTTCCCATCCTCCAGAGCCTCAGGAACCAGCCCACACACTCTGCTGGCCTATCAGAGACAGACAGGTATGGACCATTCGCCTCCCATCAGCTGTCCTGCACCATAAAAGGCAAGCATTCAGAAAGGAGGTCTTTCCTCCCAAGTAGCAGTAAGGTGGCTTATCTCCATTCAAGGTGTGAGGTTTATAACCATGCTTATTATAAACCAGTGAAGCCAGGTAGCAGCTTTCCTGAATGATGCCTCAAAAAAAAAATTTTGTCTTTTGTGGAAATGACAAGCAATGCAGATAGCAATTTGGCTTATTAAAAAGCAAAATAACTTAAAAAAAAGAAAAAAAAATTGTAAACAAATCTCAGGGACTTCCCTGGTGGTCCAGAGGTTAAGAATCCACCTCACAATGTGGGAGGCCTGTGTTCGATCCCTGGTCAGTGAGCTAAGGTCCCACGTGATACAGAGCAACTAAGCCAGAGCACCACAGCTACTGAGCCCAAGCACTCCAGAGCCCACGTACGCAACAGAGAGTCAATCAGTTCAGTTCAGTTGTTTAGCCGTGTCTGACTCTTTACAACCCCATGGACGGCAGCATGCCAGGCCTTCCTGTCCATCACCAACCCCCAGGGCTTGCCCAAATTCACATCCACTGAGTCAGTGATGCCATCCAACCCTCTCATCCTCTGTCGTCCACTTTTCCTCCTGCCTTCAATCTTTCCCAGCATCAGGGGCTTTTCTAATGAGTCAGTTCTTTACATCAGGTGGCCAAAGTATTGGAGTTTCAGCTTCCGCATCAGTCCTTCCAATGTCCTTACAAAGTCAAAGAGAAAGGAAAACAAATCTTAAGAATTCAAACGGGGTTCTGTAACAACATAGAGGGATGGGATGGGGAGGGAAGGGGGGGGATGTTCACGAGGGAAGGGACATGGATAAACCTATGACTGATTCATGTTGATGTTTGGTGGAAACCAAAACAGTACTGTAAAGCAGTTATCCTTCAATTAAAAATATGCAAATAAATAAAAAAGAACAACAATAATGAAAATAAGAACAACAGTAATGAAAATAGGGCCCAAGTGATACCCAAGGAAAGGACTGACTGTTAAATGCATAATATGTAGAAAAATCAACAAACCTGCATCAGTATGTGAGTCACTAATGGCCTTGGAGAGGCGACTCTGTGCTACCAAGGCAGGAGGCAAAGGTTCCCTCCCTGGGAGGGGAACTAAGATTTCACACACTGCCTGGCATGTCAAAATATAAAACTAAAAATGGCCCTGGACAGAGTTCAGTTCTCTCTCCTGAGTCTCTTGGCATTTCTAACATGAAGCTCCAGAGACTCCTGCATCACCCATTCACTCAGCTTAAACCTACAGACAAAGGATCAGTTATGTCAAGAGTAGAACATAGTAATTCTTTAAATTCTGATTTATTAGGGCAGTTTAAATCATTTTCAACTTCACAAATGCAGAGCGCTCTGTATAAACTATCAGAGGGAGACTTGTTGGAGTTTAAAGATGCTAAGTATTGCCCAGACTAGTATTGCCTGAAATCTATGTGTTCACTATGTATCTGTGTATTAAATCATGATGTTATATATCTTAAACATTAATAGATACAACTTTTACTAAGCATTTTTAAATAAATAAAAACAAAATCTGTGTATTCGGATAGCATAGATTATAAACTAAGAGACGAATAATTTGAAAATTATTGTATAATGTGTATTGGTTTGGTGTTCTTGATATAATTTATGGATAGACTATATCTCACAGATATAGTGCCCTTATGTGTATAAATTTAGAACTCAGCTCTAAGTTGAAATTGTCCAAACTGAAAAATAACTCAAATATACAGTATTTTTAATGGAGACATCTAAAAAAACTGCTTCTGGGGCCTTTCTACCCGCCAGGTCTAAGGAAGACCAGGCAACAGGTGACAAGCTTGTTATTGATAAGAGCTCTCATTTGCTGACCCCGCTCAAGGGCAGGAGTCCTACCAGTTACCCTTCCTGGGCATTAGCTTTAATCCTCATTGCACCCTTCATGCAAACACAGGCAAGATTATTGAGGATTCCATTCCCCTGATGGTGAATCTAGTCAGCATTCGGTATGAGCAACAGCGTTCCTGTGCTGGCACCTGAAGGACAGACAGTATCATTCATGATTTTGCATGACACAGCAGACTCAGGCATTCTGGAGCTGACTCAGGCCCCGAGGACTCAGGGCCAAGTCTCCAGGAAGTTCACCTGCAGCCTTGACCACCAGTCTGCACAGTTTTCTCCCTGTGTGTTCCCTTACTTTATACACTATTTGACACTTTCCCAAAACACTAAGCCACCTCTTCACAAATGGTCTGATGAGCTTCCAAAACTCATGAGCAAGACTTGATGTACCACTGATGGTCAGGGGGTCTAAATTCTATCCTCTTTTGGCCAGAGGAATAAGAAAACTTTGGAATCATTGTGGAGTCACCAAATAGGAGCAAAACTGACTGAAAAATGGAAAGCCAAGTAGACTATCCACAGTGCATGTTGAGTCTTTGGAAAACTATTTGCGAGGCTATTATAAAACTTTAAAATAACACTGAATTCTAAAATTGGCATAGCTTCATTTACAAGATATTGGCAGTAGATTAAAACAATCCTTCCACTTTTGACATTAATTTGGTATCCAATAGAAGCAACTTCAAAGAAAACAAAATCTGTTCAATATGTTAGCATTTTATGGACAAAATAATTAGTTCATTATAGAGTGATCAGTCTCCCTAGTTTTTCCCTGATTTTAGCGGGTTAGAACTCACAGTCCCATACCTGTGCCAGCTGGGATCGAAGTCACCTCATTGACTGTGAAATTAATTAGAAAGGAAAGACTGTGTAGATGTTCTTATAATAGAGATGGGTTGTGTCTGTGTGTGCACTGAAGCCAACTATCAGAGACTTTTCGGGTGATGTGGCCTTTGATCTGAACAGTGAAAGAAAATTAGACAAAAAGAAGAGAAACGAGTTTCAGGCAGAAAGACAAGCACAAGCTAATACTTGACACACACCAGGAACAGAAGAGTGTCCCGCTTCCGGAACAGCAAGAGGGCAAAATGCAGGCCGTTGGCGTGTTTACATGCCAGGCCTGAACTAGCACGGCGGGAGTCGGTGGGTATATGTCTTCCGAAAGGCAGAGTCTTCTGGACCTTTTGCAGAATATAAGAAAGAAATAGAGTACATTGTCTTCAATGGTTGGACATCACTAACCAAGAAGGGACACTGAGCAGACGGCATGATTTTACAAGGAGAATCGTAGCTCATATCTGATAGACTGAGAGCTAGAGGTTTTCTGTTCATTCAGTTAGAGGAACTTTTAGCAGGTACAGAGGAGAAACTGAAGCCAGGGTATGAATTTGAGACAACTTCAGGGAATTGATCAAGAGGTTTGAACAGAGAGCTCAGAAAGAAACTCTAGAGAGAAGGAAAGAGAGAGAGAAGAAACTCCAGAGAGAAGCAGGATGTTCTGGAAAGCTGAGGCAGACCTCTGTCGAAGTAGAACAATGGGAACCCTCAGAGGACTTTAAGAATTAGCAATCCAACATGCAGCCTATGATCTGGAGAAAGGCAACTCAGGTGTGGCTGTGAATGAATGAACATAATTGTTTCAGAAATGGTATTAACTCTTGAAATACAGCCATTAGTATTCAGCAACAGATCTTGAAGCGTAAGCATCACACCAGGTGGAATGAGCCACTCACAGAGCATCAATATTCCCTTGACCTCAAGAAGCCCTGACTTCATTCATTCAGTAAATATCAAACGTTTGTCCTCATAATGCATGATTAGAAAAACATTGGGGTCATCACTGCTTTGCCCTGAGGGAATACAAAGATGCGTAAGACATAATGAACCTTTCTGAGGGGCTCGTGATGCACTTGAGGGGTTTACATTGAAGAGAGCTCTACAGACTGATAATGTCAGAACCAGGTGTCCTTGTTATGATGGAGTAGAAGTCTTTCTAGGCGGAAGAACCACCATCAGTGTAAAAGCTGATTGAAGGAAACGGAAGTGCAGATGGACAAATCTCTTCTCCCAGGTGGTCCTAATTTTCTTAATGAGGAAACAGCCTCTTGTGTGTTTGGAACTATTGCTGGACAAGAGCAAAAGAGATGCTGATATAGAATGACTAAGGACGCTCTGAACATGGATCAGAGCTCAAGGACCTGGGCTGGGCACCTTGAGCATGTAGATGGAGGAGCTCTCTTGTTACCAGTGATGCTGGACATCACAGGGACCAAAAGGAATGGAGAGAGTGGTGCACGCACAGCGCGGGTGGAACCCATGGTCAGAGTGCCCTCCGTGGCGCGAGAGTAGAGAGGAGGGAATATAGGGTTCTGAGAACAAGGACCAGTGGATCTGGGGGAGGTAATGTCAAAAAGCAGAGATGTTACTTTGCCAACAAAGGCCCATCTAGTCGAGGCTATGGTTTTTGCAGTGGTCAAATATGGATGTGAGAGTTGGACTATAAAGAAAGCTGAGCACTGAATAATTGATGCTTTTGAACTGTGATGTTGGAGAAGATTCTTTAAAAGTCCCTTGGACTGCAAGGAGATCCAGCCAGTCCATTCTGAAGGACATCAGTCCTGAGTGTTGGAAGGACTGATGTTGAAGTTGAAGCGCTAATACTTTGGCCACCTGATGCGAAATGCTGACTCATTTGAAAAGACCCTGATGCTGGGAAAGATTGAGGGCAGGAGGAGAAGGGATGAGATTGTTGGATGGCATCACCGACTCAATGGACATGAGTTTGGCTAAATTCAGGGAGTTGGTGATGGACAAGGAGGCCTGGCATCCTGCAGTCCATGGGGTCACAGAGAGTTGGACACGACTGAGTGACTGAACTCCAGTGTTCTCACCTGGAGAATCCCAGGGACGGCAGAGCCTGGTGGGCTGCCATCTGTGGGGTCGCACAGAGTCGGACACGACTGAAGTGACTCAGCAGCAGCAGCAGAATGACTGAACTGAACTGAATGGATGAAGAAAGGTGTTAATCAATATTTAAGTCCTCTGTGAAGGTGGAATATTAAAAGAAAAGCAGATGATTGCAAGAGAGTCCGCCAAGTCCATACTTGGCACTGAAGACTTTTTCTAGGTCCTGCAAAATTACATTAACTATGGTTGTTGGAGAGTAATTTGACTTTCTTCCACCTCATTACATGGTGCCTCTCATCAAGTAACCCATAGAATGATGCTTTCCCCAGAGGCATGTTGCTGCACTTTTCCCCCAGATTTATAGAAGTTGAAAAATAAATGAAATAAACAGTGTGATGAGTCTATGTTTAATTTTTGCTTGGTGAATATTGGATATTTTCGGCTCCAACTCCTTGAAAATTCTGAAAATGGTTTGATTCCTGATGTCTGTTTAGGAAGTAAAATCTATGATCCAATTAGTATGTCTCCACTTCAGGTCCTATGCTGCTTAGATATCAGTTGTTCAAAATACATCTTTATGTGAGTGTATATGAAGCCAAAAGTGAACTAGTAGAATCCAGATTTGGGCCAAATATATTTCTTTTTATTCTTTGCTAGCTAAACAGGGTAATCAGGGGTATGATATGAAGCATTATTTCATGAATAGCATCAACCTGTTGAATACTTTAATATTTCAAAACCTATTTAAGAAATGTAGTGAAAGTAAAAGTGAAGTCACTCAGTTGTGTCTGACTCTTTGCGACCTCATGGACTGAAGCCTACCAGGCTCCTCCACCCAAAGAATTTTCCAGGCAAGAATACTGGAGTGGGTTGCCATTTCCTTCTCCAGGGGATCTTCCCGACCCAGGAATCGAATCCACGTCTCCCACATTGTAGGTAGACGCCTTACTGTCTGAGATGTAGAAATGTAGAATTGGATACTGCTCTTCTTGCCATGGTACAGAATTATAAGATTGTTCCTTTAATACATCATTGTTGTCAAGATCCGTATCTTGGATGAGTCGAACAGACTGAGACCTAGCACCCTATATGGTTATAAAATCTAGGCTCTAACTTTGAAAGTTTTAAGATGAGAATGACCATGAATATTAAATTTTTCAGAGTGTATTAAAACATTTCTAAGTGAAAGATTTATGGAAAACCCCACCATGACATATTCTAATTGGTTTGGCCTCAACAAATAGAGATATCCTCTCTTGAGATGAAAGTTTCAAATGGCTGGTAAATCAAATTCATCGCCTTCTTGAATTTCTAAGAATTCTTACAAATAGAGATTTTGGTAAGCTAACCTTAAATGAATTACAAATGCATGGTTAAGATTTCCTTCAAATACACAGGACCTATTTTTTAAAGGAAAATATATGCATCAAAATACATTTTAAATTTAACAGGCCTATTCTAACACAAGATCTTCCCTGGTGGCTCAACAGTAAAGAATTCGCCTTCAGTGCAGGAGAGCTGAGTTCAATCTCTGGGTGGAAAGATCCCCTGGAGCACGGGATGGCACCCCACTCCAATTTTCTTGCCTGGAGAATCCCATGGTGAGAGGAGCCTGGTAGGCTGCAGTCCAAAGTGTCACAAAGAGTTTAACAGGACTGAAGCAGCTGAGCATCCATGCATGCATTCTAACAGAAAGCCCAGGATTTTGAAGAGTTCAAATCCTAATTCCTTTCTCAGAATCCACACACAAAGTTTTGGAAAATGAACTCACGAATTGATGATGACCACAAGATGACATCAGATGCCTCTCTGAAAGAACACACCATAGGCCTCCTGTATAAATGGATACACACTGGGAGCTTCTGCAAGGCGTGTCTGTTGCTCAAATTTCCCAGAACAACTTCCAGGGGACAAGACATTAATGGCAATTATTTTCTCCTACATGTGTTTTTTTTTTAAATAACAATTTAATATATAATGAATGTATCATTAGAAGAGATTAAATAATTTATATAATTAACCTGTCTAGGATAATTACAAGTGTTTAGTATTAAACAAGGCATTTTATAGGGGATTATGAGATTAAAAATTTTAAAAATAACTTCTCCAGGAGTTTAAAACTGAATGTTAAGAAGGCACACACTCCTCTGGAAAGGATGGAAACTCAGGAGCCAAAGAAAGCATTCTGGCTAATATTCTTTCTGTCTTTGCCTCCATTTGCCACTTGTCTCTCGATTTCAGCTTTGTCGTCAGCAATGTGTACACATCGGAAGGAAGCATCGTTTACCGACAGGGTTAAGCTCCTCCTATGACAGAGCGAGGAAAGGAAAGGCCGGCATAGTTATGAATTTTTAATGAAATTACTGCAAAGCAAATTTCAATTATCACACCCAGCTCTAATGATCACTTAGCATATTCAAATTTGATTGGCTCACCCTCCCTCTCTCAAGCAGCTTAATTCTGGTAATTTGACATAATGTGAGAGGATTCAGATGTCTTTATTAATGGTATATACACAGTGATTTATTTTATCCATAGACAAGACTATACTTAGTATATTGCTCTGTTAGCAAACATGTAATTCATGTGTAATTCCTCTTATAGGAGGTCTGGAGCCACCCTCCCCATTCCACCAGATATAGGAGAGGGACCCAAAGACTTCGATACAGGTAGCCAGATTGTTTTCTCTATACAGGAAATAGGAGAAAACTGTTGCTTCTGGTATAATTGGCCACCTCGCATCTACATGGGATGAAATCAACAACAAAAAAATGAAGACCCAGAATGCTATCAGTTTCTGTATTTGTGACGCTGAAGTGAGAAGAGCAGGTGGGTGTTCATCCTCAGCGTCCATCTGAGAAACACCTGACATGCGGAGGAGCTTTCTTAAGCTGTCAGCTTTTCAGTGAAGCCCCACCTCTCTCCTCCCACACAGCGTCCCCTTCAGCATCTTCTTATATCTGCCTGTGAGTGGCCAGGCTTTTCCAGGCCATGCAGCTGGAAGTCACAGGGCGTCTGCGGCGGTGATGTCTCTGCTGCGTGTCTGGGGCACGTGTGCATTTGGGAGAACAGGATCCACCCAGGACACCAGCCTTTGTCCCTGGAACTTCCTGTTGGAGCATTGCATGTATAGGGCCTGAACTTTTGGACAACAACTTATATTTTTTGGGAATAAGTAACTCTGGCAAGCACATGTTTTCTCCTAAAATAAAAGCTATAAGCAGTTTGAATTATTTAATCACTATTTAAAAATAATCTAATATTATTTAAGATATGGCTTCAATGCCCTGGAAGTTTGGTCTGCATGAGGGACAGCATCTACACTGTTAATTAAATCACTTTTTAAATCCAGAGGTTGTGAAACACAGGCTTAAATTCCAACTTTTTCAAAAGCAAAAAGGTATAATATTTAAAATTATAATCCATACACACCAAATAAAGGCTTGGAAAGAATAATTGAAATATAAATAAAATTCATTGATTGAAATAACTGAGTCTAATATTACATGAATGGAAGAAAACAGGGTCAACAAATGAGAAGACATGGGGGTCTTCTGTGTTAGAAGAACAGTAAAGATTATTTATGCTTAATGTTTATAGGAAAAAAAATTAACTTGGTTTAATAGTTAGGATTGTACCTTTGAAACCAGTAGAAGCCAAATAGCAAAAAAAAAAAAAAAAAAGCATCTGATAAAAATAAATCACAGTAGATAATAATTCAAATGAACAGTAATGAAAACAAATGCAGAATGATCAACCAGATTATAAAATAAATTAAGCTCAAGCAGAACCTGTTTACAAGAGACAACCCTAAAACTAAAAAATATGGAAGAATTAGAAATCAAGAGTTAAGAAGTGCATTAGCAAACAGAGTAAGGCTCCCCAGGTGGTGTTAGCGGTAAAGAACCCACCTGTCAATGCAGGAGATTTAAGAGATGCAGGTTCGATCCTTGGGTCAGGAAGATCCCCTAAAGCAAGAACTGGCAGCCCACTCCAGTATGCTTGCCTGGAGAACCCCATGGACAGAGGAGCCTGGCAGTCCAGAGTCCATGGGGTAGCAAAGAACAGGACCTGACTGAAGCAACTTAACACACAGCAAGCAGAGTAGCAACATTAAAGCCAGAGCAGAATTCAACTTTTTAAAAGGTAAGTGGTACAAAGAGAATAATTTGTATTAATGAAGAGTACATATAAAGTGATAATTAACTTCTCACCAAGCTTTACTGGCAAGTGATGTAAACAACAAGAAAAACAATTTGAAATACAGGGAAAATACACATTTATGTATCATTTATTTTATCACATAAGAACTAGATAATGTGAAGTAGTATATATGTATTTTATATACAGCTCTAGGTTATGGAAAGAATGGAGAAGTAATTCAATTCAATTCATTCATTCATTCACTGAGGTGAAATTTGCATAGAGTAAATGAGGCTCTTGTCAGTGGGTTTTATAACCCAATTAAATGGGTTTTATAACTCTTTGGACAGCAAGGAGATCCAACCAGTCTGTCCTAAAGGAAGTCAGTCCTGAATAGTCATTGAAAGGACTGATGCTGAAACTCCAGTACTTTGGCCACCTGAAGCAAAGAGCTGACTAATGGAAAAGACCCTGCTGCTGGAAAAGATTGAAGGCAGGAGGAGAAGGGGATGACAGAGGATGAGATGAGTCGAGGGCATCACCAACTCGCTGGACATGAATTTGAGTAAGCTCTGGGAGACCAAGAAAATACAATCTGTCACCGCTTCCACTTTTTTCCTTCTATTTGTCATTAATTGATGGGACATGATGCTATGATCTTAGTTTTTTTTTAATGTATAAGGAGAAATTAATGGATCATAGAATAGCTATAAGCTCAACTTTATTCACTTCAATTCAGTTGCACAGTCGTGTCTGACTCTTTGCGACCCCATGGACTGCAGCACGCCAGGCCTCCCTGTCCATCACCAACTCCCGGAGCTTGCTCAAACTCCTGTCCATAGAGTCAGTGATGCCGTCCAACCATCTCATCCTCTGTCGTCCCCGTCTCCTTTGGCCTTCAATCTTTCTTAACTTCTAGTTAATACTATTACTTTTTCAGAGGGTTTCCTTTTGTATACACAATACACCAGTCCGTTAAATTTGAGGACAAACTTCAGTTTACTCATGTAACAATGCTGTTTACATTCATGATGCCTTTTATTGTTGCTGCTTTGTTTCCTAACAATAGTCATTTACATTTTCATACAAATTTTTTATATCAACTAGTCAAATTTCCACGAAAGTTTGGTGAGATTTTCATTTCAGACTCATGAAAATGATTGGTTTGGGAGGCACTCACACATTAAAAGTATCAAATTTCTGATTCATGAACATTGTATATTTCTCCATATATTTAGATCTTTATTTTCTCTGAAGGTAACGACAGAGGCTGAGATATCTGGTTGGATGGCATCACCAACTCAATGGACATGAGTTTGAGTAAGCTCTGGGAGATCGTGAAGGACAGGGAAATCTGGCATGCTGCAGTCCATGGGGTCACAAAGAATTGGACAGGAATGAGCAATTGAACAACAATGACAAATTTTCTCTGAACAATAATTTTAAATTTTCAGCAAGCTTTGCATACATTTTGCTAAATTTAGCCTAAGGGTATCATATTTTTATGCTACTATAAATGGCATTGCTTTTTTGATTGAATTTTTTTTCAAATTCAAGTACAGCTGATTTGCAACATTATATTTGTTTCAGGTATACAACATAATGATTCAATATTTCACAGATTATATTTCATTTAAAGCTATAAAATCGTGGCTATAGTCTCTGCATTACAAATATATCCTTATAGGTTACTTATTTTGTGTTTAATAGTGTGTCAATTTTATTTGTGAGTGTTCACTGCTGATACAAAAAGAAACAAGTAATCTTTGTATATTGACCTTGCATTCTAATTTACTCTTCTAAGTCTGAAGTATTCTAATTTACTCACTAGTTCAAACAACATGTATGTGCAGTCTTTAGGATTTTTATAATGTTGGCAATAATGTCTACAAGTAGAACTGTATTTTTTCCATTGAAGCTATATTAGTAGCTTCTTTGTAAGTTTCTTCCACTTCCTTGTAAAAATATTAATAGTAATATGTATGTTATATCTTACTTAAGTGGTCAAAAAATTCTGAGAAAAACATTTGAATCTGGAATTCTATTGGGGGGATTTTTATTTATATAGTGAATTTCATGTATATACATGACCATTTGTATTATTTTTTCTTGAATCTGTTTAAGCAAATTATGTTGCAAAAGAGATATCTCCATGCTTTCCAAGCTGTAAAATTCAGGCACCAATTATTTATCATATTATCTTTTGAATGTTATAGTGTATCTCTCCTTTAATTTATAATACTTTATTATCACTAGATATATCTCTACCTATATTGCTAAATGTTTTTTATTTTAATGATAATAAAAACCTCCTTTCCCTTTGCTAATTATGTTTTATATTTTGTTGCCTATTTTAGTGATTTTTGCTCTTACATTTCTGATTATCTTCTCACTCTTTGACCTCCTCTTTCACCGTTTCATAAATATGCATAACATGAGCATAAACACCCTAATATAGGATTCTTCTCTGACATAAACACTTTAATATATGGTTAAAGTAAATTAATTATTAGATTTCCCCCTAAACACTGCTCAAGTTGAATCTCAAGTATTTTGATATGCTACATTTTCATGATCATTTACTTGAAATCTTTCCTATTTTCTTCCGTGATTTCTTCTTTGTCTAATATGTAAATGAGAATATTCTAGGTATTTTATTGTCAATACTTTACATTATGGCCAAATATATGCTTTATCTTGATGACATTTTGTGCATGTTTAAGAAGAATGTGTACTCTGCTTTCATTAGATATAACATCCTTAATTTGTCACTCAAAGCTAGACAGAAAACAGTTTATCTACATACTTACTGATAGTCTGTCTAGAGATTCTCTAAAATGAGTGAAGAGTGTTAAGAAACATCTATGATTATGAACTGCAGTCCCCATTAGTTCTGCTACTGTTTGCTTCCTGTACCTGAAGCTTGCTAATAGGCACAACCCATTTATAATTGCTATGTCTATGAGATACTTTGGTGATTTTATTATGTAGAACACGTAATAATTCTTGACTTCCAGTCCAGTTTTTCCTAGTATTAAATACAGCCACAGTGACATGTTATGCTCATAATTTTATTTTAATCTTAGTAATCTTAGGAAAAGAATACTATAGGCTGTCCGCTGTCACCCTGTTTATTTAACTTATACACTGAGAAATGCTGGGCTAGATGAGTTACAAGCAGGAATAACTGGCTGAAAATTGAATATTAAAAAAAAAAACAACTAAGATCATGGCATCTGGCCCTATTACTTCATGGCAAGCAGAAAGGGAAAAGTTGGAAGTAGTGACAGATTTCCTCTTCTTGGACTCTAAAATCACTGCGGATGGTGACTGCAGCCATGGAATCGGTAGACAATTGCTTCTCGGCAGGAAAGTGATGATGAACCTAGACAGTGTGTTTACGAAAAGCAGGGACGTTACTCCATGGACAAAGGTCCGTGTAGTCAGGGCTGTGGTCTTCCCAGTGGTCACACAAAGCTGTCAGAGCTGGGCCGTAAGGAAGGCAGAACATCAAAGAACTGATGCCTTGAACTGTGGTGCTGGGGAAGACTCCTGAGAGTCCCTTGGACACTAAGGAGAACAAACCAGTCAACCTTAAGGGAAATCAACTCTGAATACTCGTTGGAAGGACTGATGCTGAAACTCCAGTATTTTGGACATCTGATGTAAACAGCCATCACTTCATGGGAAATAGATGGAAAAACAATGGAAACAGTGTCAGACTTTATTTTGGGGGCCTCCAAAATCACTGCAGATGGTGATTACAGCCATGAAATTAAAAGACGCTTACCCCTTGGACGGAAAGTTATGAGCAACCTAGACAGCATATTCAAAAGCAGAGACATAACTTTGCCAGCAAAGGTCTGTCTAGTCAAGGCTATGGTTTTTCCTGTGGTCATGTATGGATGTGAGAATTGGACTGTGAAGAAGGCTGAGCGCCGAAGAATTGATGCTTTTGAACTGTGGTGTTGGAGAAGACTCTTGAGAGTCCCTTGGACTGCAAGGAGATCCAACCAGTCCATTCTAAAGGAGATCAGTCCTGGGTGTTCTTTGGAGGGAATGATGCTAAAGCTGAAACTCCAACTCTTTGGCCACCTGATGTGAAGAGTTGACTCATTGGAAAAGACTCTGATGCAGGGAGGGATTGGAGGCAGGAAGAGAAAGGGACGACCGAGGATGAGATGGCTGGATGGCATCACCGACTCGATGGACGTGAGTCTGAGTGAACTCTGGGATTTGGTGCGTGCTGTGATTCATGGGGTCGCAAAGAGTCAGACACGACTGAGCGACCGAACTGAACTGATGCAAACAGCCAACTCACTGGAAAATTCCCTGATGCTGGGAAAGACTGAGGGCAGAAGGGGCAGAGGGTGTCAGAGAATAAGATGGCTTGAGGGCACTGCTGATGCAGTGAACATGAACTTGGGCAAACTTCAGGAGATGGTGAGGGACAGGGAGGCCTGGTGTGCGGCCGTCCATGGACAAAGAGTTGGACACACCTGGACAACTGAACAACAGCAACACTCTTAGGCATCTTAGACACTGCGTTAAAATGCCTGTTTTAGACAGCAAACTATGAGTTCTGATATCTTTTACTTGCAACTCTCAGTCACTGCCTTATTTTTAATTATAACTACATATACATATGTGGCTTTTATATCTATAATGCCTTTTATAATTAATTTAGTAATTGATATGGTTTATTTTATTTTAGTGTCTTGCTATGGGCTCTCTAGTTTTCTCATGAAATTTTTCCTCTTATTTCTGGATTCTTTCAGATTACTGTAATATTCATAATTGCTCCATTTGAATCTCTTTATTGGATATGCAGCTACAGATATTCACATTTTCTGATTCTTTTGAAATTACTATATACATTCTTGACTTACCACATTCTCCAAGGAGGTGACATGTGCCAATTCAAGTGAAATATAAGAAAGTCTCAGAAGTAAAGTAACTTTTATTCTTGCGCTTTGCATGAATGCTATTTGTTTTATAAGTATATTCATAAAAAATACAATGTTGGTTTTTTTGGTCTTATAATTTGTCTTCAAATATTGTTTAAAAGATGCTCTTTTATGTTCACCCACAAATGACCATTTATTGTGCTCTTTCCCATCTGTTTTCATTTTCCTTTAGCAGGAAGAATTTCCTTCCGCAGTCTTTGTTCTGCAGATCTGCTGGCTGTATAGCGTCTCAACTATTGCTCATATGAAAAACTTGTCTTTTACCTCTATTTATAAATGAGGTTTTGATTGAGTTTTTTTTCTTTTCCTTTCAGCACTTTAAAAATTTACTGTATAATTCTGATGTCAGTCGTCTTTGATGACAAGTCAGCCATCATTTGTTTATGGCTCTCCTGCAGATAATCTGTCTTTTCTTTTCTCTGTCCGCTTTCAAGCTATTTGTTTTATCTTTGGTATTCAGTAGTTTGAATATTGTGTGCCTAGGTTCAGTTCTATTTTTATTTATTCTTAGAATTCATGTGTTTCTTGTTTGTCTAAGTTGATACTGTCCACCAAACTTGAGAAATTTTTTGTCAGTAAGGTTTTTGTTTTTTTAGTTCCAATTCTATCTTCTCTCCTTCTGGGTCTAAAATTAAACATATTATAGAAATAAATATTTTTCACAGGTCTTTGAGGATATGCTTATTTCTGTTCAATATATTTCTCTCTGCTTTTCATATTTGAGAATTTCTATTAGTCTATATTCAAATTATCCTTTCTTAGTAGACTCTAATGGTCTATTAAGTCCTATCCAGTGAGTTATTTACATAAACTTTAAAAAAATTTTATAGTGGTTTTACTTTTACTGAAAAATAACAAGGATATTACAGAGGCTTCTATATAACTCCCATCCAGTTTCTTCCATATTAACACCTTACATTAATTTATCACAATTGATGTCTCTTTGACATAATTCTGCCAATGCAAACTCTTTTCCTTTGAGCACTTCCTTACTTTTTGTACTACAAAATCTAAGATTAATGTAAGACAGTCTAGTCTCATCTTGTCTATTTCTTGTCCTTGTCCCAGAATTAGCTGTTTGCCAAATATCCCTGATTCTTTTCATTAGAGAATGGTAAGAGAAACCACGATCTTAGTGTTAGCTGTTCTTGTAGATGGGGTGTCATTGTGTCCAGGTCTTCTCAGCAAAGAAACCCAGGGGTGGATACCAACCTACGTATATGTACTCATCTGGGTCTAATCTACATATAGTTCTATGTCGGTACTGGTAAATATGGGTCCATGCTGATGTCTCCCACTCTTAATTTGTTACCTGTGGATAATCTGATTCATCTCCTGGCTTGTCTGTAACCTCCCACTCCAACAATAAGACGACTGGCTCCTACTGTCTGCATCTGTGCACATAACTGCTCAACTCCGTGGGCCTGTATAGCTTTTCCAGAATTGTTAACGGATGCCCCCATGGAAAACAACTTCACCAACTAGAGAACAGTGCTTAAGGGCAGTTCTTTTTTGCTTTTAGTCTGACAAATCCCATCCATTCCCAATGTCATTGTGTCCAGGTCTTCTCAGCAAAGAAACCCAGGGGTGGATACCAACCTACGTATATGTACTCATCTGGGTCTAATCTACATATAGTTCTATGTCGGTACTGGTAAATATGGGTCCATGCTGATGTCTCCCACTCTTAATTTGTTACCTGTGGATAATCTGATTCATCTCCTGGCTTGTCTGTAACCTCCCACTCCAACAATAAGACG
This sequence comes from Aepyceros melampus, assembly GCA_006408695.1. Lineage (NCBI taxonomy): Eukaryota > Metazoa > Chordata > Mammalia > Artiodactyla > Bovidae > Aepyceros > Aepyceros melampus. The sequence continues at coordinate 99,328 of SJXQ01006570.1, forward strand.
ACTGGCTCCTACTGTCTGCATCTGTGCACATAACTGCTCAACTCCGTGGGCCTGTATAGCTTTTCCAGAATTGTTAACGGATGCCCCCATGGAAAACAACTTCACCAACTAGAGAACAGTGCTTAAGGGCAGTTCTTTTTTGCTTTTAGTCTGACAAATCCCATCCATTCCCAAAGACGCACAGGTCGCGAGCTTCTCATCCCTCCCCCTTCGGGGACGTGGTTTCGAAGGTCTGCCCAGCAGATGGACCCCGCTAATGTTACGCATTCAGCAAGGGGCTTCCCAGCCTCCTAAAGGAACTTGCAACTTTGCGTATGTTGGCGTCTGCTCTTTGTGCTGGAGCTTTGTGGATTCTGACAGCTGAAGGGGGTGATGCACCGGCTTCACGCAGAGGAGTTCGCTGTCCTGAGTACCTGCTGTTCTTTATGGAAGCCCCGGGATTCCCGACTGCTGCTCTCCAGGCATCTCTGCAGCTCCGCCTCTCCCAGAGCGTCACTTGAACACGGTCAGATACTTCGTTGCCCTTCCTGACTGACATCTCTCACTTAGTGATGTGCGTTTAAAATTTACTCGTGTTTTCTTGGTCCTGCTCGTTTCTTTTTACCACCGGATATTTCATTAAATGGATGTGCCACAAACGACTGACCCATTCTATTGAAAGACAACGCTTGCCAGTATTTGACATTATAAATATTTGCATGCTGTTTTTTGGGTGATGTAGAATATTAGATTGAAATGATCAAACAAGAACACTAAGATTTATGTTGGAGAATCTTAGTGAATTATAAATTGGGGAATACAAACGTCCAATATTAGAGATTAGCTGAAAAGAGTCCATTTAACTAATGGAATAATATAAAATAAATAAATTTATAAACAGAATAATGTTAATAGATAAAATATCTTTAAAATACTCACATCAAATATTGTTTAAATGTAATGTATAACTTTTATTTGTGAGAATTTCAGTAAGTATTTAAAACCATATATTTAGTGATATTTTACTAGTATTACCTACCTCAGAGAATCATTGTTTTATGTTACAAAAAAGGATGTGTTTGAATAATTTAATATACAAGATTATACAAAGCACTCTTTAAATGTTAGCTTTTCATTATTAAAGAAAAAATTGAAAATAAATGCATTAAAATGTAAAATGAATAGCAAAATTAGTCTTTTTCTAGATTTTTTGCAAAGTAAGTTATTTTATAATCAATTTAAAGATCAGTTTAAGGTAAAATTGTAAACAGTATTGTGTAGCATGGTAGAATCCTTCCCAGGAGGTGCTAGTGTAAAGAACCCTTCTGCCACTGCAGGAGACATAAAAGACGTGGGTTCGATCCCTGGGTTGGGAAGATCCCCTGGAGGAGGGCACGGCAGCCCACTCCAGTATTCTTGCCTGGAGAATCCTATCAACAGAGGAGTCTGGTGAATCCTATCAACAGAGGAGTCTGGTGAGCTACAGTCCATAGGGTCGCAAAGAGTCAGACACAACTGAAGCGACGGAGCATGCGTGTGTTAACATAAACACAACATAAAGTGTTCTTACTGTGTTCATTAGCAAATGCATAGAGCTTCCAGCAGTTTCATCCTTTAAAATTTTGTTTTTTACATATATTATTTAGATATAAGGACACTAAGTTATTCATATGAAAAGTATATTTCTCTGAATGTATGTTGTGTGAAAGAGCATATTTTTATCCAAAACATTTGCTTCTGTTTTTCCATTTCCTAAGATAATTGAGAAGTACAAACTTCTCCTTCTGAACTGTTTAGCTGAATTTCTTGAAGATTTTGTTACAAATTGAATTCTCCGTTGGCTTGGTTGTTTTGAACTAAATTCTCTGTTGATTTAGTTGTTTATTTTTTCTTTTCCCAGACATATCAGACAGAACGGATTGATGCTTTCATCTTTATATGATCAGAGTTAAAATACTAGTGTGCCCATTATACCGGCCACGAGAAAAAAAAATGTATATGTATGAATCAAGTTCAGTAATGTATTTCTTTTCCATTTAGCTCGTTTTTTAAAAGGGAGTTTCAATAAATCACTTTATAGTCCAATTTACATCGTGCACACAATCTAACTTTTAAAAAAGGCTTTCAAAATGTATAAGCCATTTTAGGAGCTGTCTTTTCTAAACAACTTTATTTATTTATCTTTGTGCGTGCTTTGTCTTCAGCACTGTGTGGACTTTTCTCTAGCTGCAGTGAGTGGGGTCTACTCTCTAGTAGCGACACACGAGCTTCTCGTTGCAGTGGCTTCTCTTGCTGCAGAGCCGGGCTCGAAGGCAGGCAGGCTCCAGAAGCTGTGGCACATGGGCTCAGTATTGAGGGCTCTCGAGCGGAGGCTTAATAATTGTGGCCACGGGCTTAAGTGCCCCATGGCAGGTGGAATCTTCACGGATCAGGGATCAAACCCATGGTCTCCTACACTGGCAGGATTCTTTAAGCCATCAGGGAAGCCCCAGGAACTGTCTTAACTGTAACATTCTAATTATCTTTAGGGTCACACAACTGACTGTCTCATGTCCTAAAAGTCTGAGCAGTGGAGCGTCATCCATCAGGAAAATGCAAGGGTTTAAGGAAAGTTTGCCTACAGAAGATGCTTCTAATCTAAATTACACTCAGTCCTCAGCAGCATGTTTGGTCCTCAAGGACCAGGACCACTCAGGTTTCCTGATTGATTTCCTTGAAGGCATGAGCTGTGCCTCTTCCAAGGTGGTGCATCTGGGAGCAGCAAAGGGCCCCTTTGCAAGGGGTGAAGGAGAGGCCGCACCCCCACCTCCTCCTCTATTTGCCCCTGGAGATTCGGAGGTCCTCAGGCCTCATTATCCTGCACTTTATTTGGAGAGCACACCACATTCTCCTTTTAGAACGCCCCCCTCCCTCATTTTGCAGTCTTGGATTTGATTCAGAAGAAAAATGATAGAAGCGTAATTTGAGGCCTTTAAAGACAGTCCAGTTATGATTTTGTCCACCTCAAATCAGACTGTTGGCACCTGTAGCCAGCTCACTGAGAGTCCCTGTGCCTGACCCTGACGACCCACGGTGCGTAAAGGCAGGTCGGGGTTGATCTCTGTGTCATCCCGGCACTTCGCCAGAGGCCCTTCCTGTTGAAGATGCAAAGCTACAGGGCTGTGCTCTGAGGCAACTTGCTTGCATATTACGGTTAAGTACTGAGCACTGAGGTGTGGAGATGCTGTGTCCCCAGCCTTCCCCAGCCTCCCCCAGCTTGTCTGAGGGCCTGTGGCCAGTAGTGCTCAACTGGGGGGCCATGAGCCCCGTGGGAGGCATTGGGCAGTGTCTGGGGACACACAGCTGGAGGGGAAAGCGTTGCTTGCTTCTGGCCAGTGACGCTGCTGAAGGTCTGACAATGCCCAGGATAGCCCCCACAGCAAAGAGGTATCTGTTCCAAACAGTGCCAAGAGTGCGAAGGCTGAGAAACTGAGCTCTGTACAAGCACAAAGCTGCTGGGAGAATCCTTTTGTCTTGACAAACCAAAAAGTGTTCAAAAAGTTCCCCCACAATTCCAAGGAAATGCAGTTACAGAGAAAGAACAATTATGCCATTATTTATGTGTATAACACATGATACAGAGAGCCCGTTAATGTCACACACAAACAAGCACACACACACACACACACACATACACACACACACCTTTCTCATCATTAGTGAAGATAGCCCATACGACTTACAAAAAAAAGAGCAATTATGCAATTATTTATGTGTATGATGCATGACAGAGATCTCTTTAACAGCACACACACAAGCATACACACACACACATACACACACCTCCCATCATTAGTGAAGGTGGCCCATATCCATGGACACTTCTCTGTGCTTTGGGTTCCTCAAGGTAATTCTTGGAGCAGCCCTGCAACCCCTTCCACGGATGATGACGCAGCTGTGGGAGGCTCCAGGGCTGTTCGCCTCAGGGGTCTCTGCGTGGAACCCAGAGCTGGACTTTAACATGAATCCCTCCGACTGCAAGTTCAGTTCAGTTCAGTTCAATTCAGTCGCTCAGTCGTGTCTGACTCTTTGTGACCCCATGAACTGCAGCACCCCAGGCCTCCCTGTCCATCACCAACTCCCAGAGTTCATTCAAACTCATCTCATCGAGTCAGTGATGCCATCCAGCCATCTCATCCTCTGTCGTCCCCTTCTCCTCCTGCCCCCAATCCCTCCCAGCATCAGAGTTTTTTTCCAGTGAATCAACTCTTCACATCAGGTGGCCAAAGTATTGGGGTTTCAGCTTCAGCATCATTCCTTCCAAAGAACACCCAGGACTGATCTCCTTCAGAATGGATTGGTTGGATCTCCTTGCAGTCCAAGGGACTCTCCAGAGTCTTCTCCAACACCACAGTTCAAAAGCATCAATTCTTTGGTGCTCAGTCTTCTTCACAGTCCAACTCTCACATCCATACATGACCACAGGAAAAACCACAGCCTTGACTAGACGGACCTTATTCAGCAAAGTAATGTCTCTGGTTTTGAATATGCTATCTAGGTTGGTCATAACTTTCCTTCCAAGGGGTAAGCATCTTTTAATTTCATGGCTGCAACCACCATCTGCAGTGATTTTGGAGGCCCCCAAAATAAAGTCTGACACTGTTTCCACTGTTTCTCCATCTATTTCCCATGGAGTGATGGGACCAGATGGTGTAATCTTAGTTTTCTAAATGTTGAGCTTTAAGCCAACTTTTTCACTCTCCTCTTTCACTTTCATCAAGAAGCTTTTCAGTTCCTCCTCACTTTCTGCCATAAGGGTGATGTAATCTGCATATCTGAGGTTATTGACATTTCTCCCAGCAATCTTGATTCCAGCTGTGCTTCTTCCAGCCCAGCGTTTCTCATGATGTACTCTGTATATAAGTTAGTTATTGCTGCTGCTACTACTAATTTGCTTCAGTCGTGTCCGACTCTGTGAGACCCCATAGATGGCAGTCCACCACACTCCCCCGTCCCTGGGATTCTCCAGGCAAGAACACTGGAATGGGTTGCCATTTCCTCTCCAATGCATGAAAGTGAAAAGTGAAAGTGAAGTCTTTCAGTCGTATCCGACTGTTAGCAACCCTATGGACTGCAGCCCATCAGGCTCCTCTGTCCATGGGATTTTCCAGGCAAGAGCACTGGAGTGGGTGCCATTGCCTTCTCCCCTTCAAAACTGCCTTTTTGCCTCCAGTGCAAATGACCTTGAAAATCTGCAGTCAGTGAGATTCAACTGCACAAAAATTTCAAACAATTTTACATTTCATTGTTTATCTAAATTTATCTGATGTTATTGTAGTTTATATTTTATAAAAGGCTATGTCACACTTTCTGCAATTTACAGACACTGTCGATTTGCACATGTGTGTGTGTTTCTTCCTCCAGCTCTAATGACTGTCCCTTCAGTTTGCAAATCTGCCCAGTTTCATTGTTCTACATGAAGATAAATGGTTAAACAAAAAAAAAACAAATTTTAAAAAATAAACAGAAAAACATAATATGTTTTAAAGTTTTGAGATTTTTTTGCAAAGTTTCTCTAGGTCTGTTTTGCAAATACCAACTACACCATATTTGAGATTTTACCAAGAAGTAATAACTTATATTTGAACTTGTAAACTATTGTTCATTCTTATGCGTCTAATCCGTATCTTAGTTCAAAGACAATGCTATCGTGTGGTAAAAGAGAGTCAGTCTCTCAAAATTGAATGTAACGTTTCATACTTATTATATTTGATCATATTAAAGCTGCTGCTGCTGCTGCTGCTAAGTCGCTTCAGTCATGTCCAACTCTGTGCGACTCCATAGACGGCAGCCCACCAGGCTCCCCATCCCTGGGATTCTCCAGGCAAGAACACTGGAGTGGGTTGCCATTTCCTTCTCCAATGCATAAAAGTGAAAAGTGAAAGTGAAGTCGCTCAGTCATGTCCGACTCTTTACAACCCTATGGACTGCAGCCTACCAGGCTCCTGCATCCATGGGATTTTCCAGGCAAAGCAAACATTATAATTTCCCTTATGAATAATATCTTCTTGAGAGGAAAATAATCCCTTAAAGAAAGTTCTAGATCTTTTAAGAAAACTAAAATGCTTCTTGATAAACACAGCTTGTCCCTAAAACTTCAAAATAAATATATTTTTATTAACATTTCCTGTTTCTCATTTCCAGTTGTCAACACTCACGGCATCATTTCTCTCTTGCCACTTTTCCTACAGATTTTTAAAAAGTTGTTTAGTCCTCAGTGACTTTTTCCTCCTTTCACCTAGGAAGCACAGTGGGGTCAAGCAGATTCTCCAGAAGCAAATAGTGGTTCCAACTCAAGTCTACCCTCCTCACCCACACATACACGTCCTTGTCATGAGCTTTCCCCAGCCAGCTCTCCTCACACTTCCCACCCACGTCCCTCATTTTCATCCTTCTTACAAGCAGTCTTCCCTTGGCTTCCTGAAGGATCCCCTTTCCTACCAAAACTGCCTCCAAGACCTGTGCCCTGGCTTCATCCCCCTTCTATGCGTCTTTTTCTTGTACAGACTCCAGGGGAAGCTGTTTTTGCGGCGACGTTCAGCACCCTGTCTCCTCCAGGCTCTCTGCCAGCATGTTTCTATTCTTTCTCTCCCTGGGCGTGCATGCTCAGCACACAATCTCCTTGTCAGAGCCCTGTTTCCCTAACCCTGGTGTGTGTTTGCCTTTATCCAACATGTGTTAAAGTGACCGGCTGTAGCTGGGGGCTTCCCGAGTGGCTCAGTGGCAAAGAATCTGTCTGTTCAGGAGACACAAGAGAGTTGGGTTTGATCCCTGAGGTCAGGATGAGCCCCTGGAGTTGGAAATGGCACCCCACTTCAGTGTTCTTGCCTGGAAATTCCCATGGACTGTGGAGTCACGAGAGCTACAGTCCGCGGGGCTGCAAAGAGTTAGACACACTGATACACTTTCACTTGAAAGTGAAATAGGAGAGTGAAAAAGTTGGCTTAAAGCTCAACGTTCAGAAAACTAAGATCATGGCATCTGGTCCCATCACTTCATGGCAAATAGATGAGGAAACGGTGGAAACAGTGGCTGACTTTTTTGGGTGCTCCAATATCACTGCAGATGGTGACTGCAGCCATGAAATTAAAAGATGCTTACTCCTTGGAAGGAAAGTTATGACCAACCTAGACAGCATATTAAAAAGCAGAGACATTACTTTGTCAACAAAGGTCCATCTAGTCAAGGCTATGGTTTTTCCTGTGGTCATGTATGGATGTGAGAGTTGGACTATAAAGAAAGCTGAGCACCGAAGAATTGATGCTTTTGAACTGTGGTGTTGGAGAAGAATCTTGAGAGTCCCTTGGACTGCAAGGAGATCCAACCAGTCCATCCTAAAGGAGATCAGCCCTGAATACTCATTGGAAGAACTGATGTTGAAGCTGAAACTCCAATACTTTGGCCACCTGATGGGAAGAGCTGACTCATTTGAAAAGACCCTGATGCTAGGAAAGATTGAGGATGGGAGGAGAAGGGGACGACAGAGGATGAGATGGTTGAATAGCATGGGTTTGAGTAAACTCCGGGGTTGGTGATGGACCCGGAGGCCTGGTGTGCTGCGGTCCATGGGGTTGCAAAGACTCGGACATGACTGAGCAGCTGAACTGAACTGAGCCGCTGAGCGCACAGGCATTCTGCAGTGGGATCTGTGCTAACAGCCTGGGGACCAGAGGACAAGCATTCTCCACCACGATGCACCCACACCCTCCCCAGGCTTAGGAAAGACCGGCTCAGAGTCCCACAGCCTGTGAAGGACATGGCAGGTAGGACTCGTCATCCTGCTCTCCGTGATGCTGACCACGGGTCTCTGGGATGCTTCAAGTAGAGGCTGTGTCCTGCAACCCGTGCTTAATAGTGCCCTAGATTATAAAGTTAATGCAGGTGTAAACATTTCATTCAGAGAAGGCAATGGCACCCCACTCCAGTACTCTTGTCTGGAAAATCCCATGGACAGAGGAGCCTGGGGGGCTGCCGTCCGTGGACTGCATGACTGAGACATGCTCGGACACGACTGAGCGACTTCACTTTCACTTTTCACTTTCCTGCATTGGAGGAGGAAATGGCAACCACTCCAGTGCTCTTGCCTGGAGCATCCCCGGGACGGGGGAGCCTGGGGGGCTGCTGTCTCTGGGGTCGCACAGAGTCGGACACGACTGAAGCGACTTAGCAGCAGCAGCAGCAGCAGCATACATTTCATTGACCATGAACGTCACCACTGTTGGACTAAGCAGAGTGGGAATGAGGCATCAGGCAATGTTTAACCACCTCAGCATGCAAAATAAATTCTTCAAAAGGCAAGGCAGGCAAACAGTTTGAGAAGCAGAGAGATGCTGTGCACACCGCTGCATCTTGTGTCTGTGGAGGGGGATATTCAGACTCTCAGAAGCAATGATGCTGTGTCTCGGAGAACCCCACCTTTGTTTGCCCGAGAAAACCTGGATGAGACTCACACATGACCTGAAGGGGCAACGAGCTTTGGTTCCCACATCACCACCTCTTTTGATATCCAATCTTCTAAGGAGGATTTCTAACATGAAATCCATCTGATTTTCCCACCCCTGAAGTTCCAGAAGGGTTGTGTCTTTCAGCAGAAGATTTATAACGGGTAGACCAGGGCAGAAAGAGAAAACCACACCATCGTGATTGGAGAGACGTCTGGGGTTCTTTAAAAACAGTGGTGTGCTAGGCTGAAGGGGCCGAGGGTGGGTTTACGTCCCCCCACCCCGTGGGTCTGGAATCAAGCCTGTGCTGGTCAGATTGGGACCGGCTCACAGATCAGGACTGGTAATCTGATCATCGTCTTTCTCGTTTTTCATGCTGTGTTCTCTTCAGAGCCCCTTCTCCTGGTACCAGCCTGTGACAGTGCGATAAGACACAAGAAATTTAGTCATCATGGCTGCACCGAAGGAGCTCAGGGAAGGGATTAGGATATTCCATAACCCTTCCATTAGCCACGGACGGGGCCTCTCCGCTGCGATTACAGGGCTCCGCACCGCCATGGTTTTCTCCCTCTCTGCCTGCTTGGGGAGATTATATATATGTGTGTGTATCTCCTGTTTTATTTATATATTCACTTCCTATAAATAAAGCTTGAAAGACCAACCCGGAAATAGTCACCGTCACAATCAGCCCCCTCCATCTTGGCAGGAGATTCTCCAAAGTTGCACACTCCACTCCTCCCCAACGACGCAGGCCGGATCACTCGCCGTCAGCGGTGTTATCGGAGTGCTCATCTGTGTTTTGTCTTTATTACGAAATGCAGACAGTGGACCTAAGCAAATTGACACAGGATACAGAGAGGGTGCCAATGGGGAGCAGCGTTTAGGGAGAAATAAGAATGAGCCGCAGAGGCAAAGCAGGGAGTCTTGCTTCTTGTCACTTGGGGATGCGCAAGGCTTTTTGCAAAGAGGCCACTTCTAACAGTGGATGATGCCTCCTGGCAAGTCTCTTGGACAAAATGTGGACATGCCTCCAACAAGACTTCTCTTTAGGAAGTCTTCACGCTGTGGATCTTTCCCTTGAAACATTTCATTCCCTTTTTAATTCTAGCAGTTAACAGCAACCAGAACAAACATTAGTATTAACTAAAATTTTACAGAAAATATTTTTAATTTTATTTTGGGGGTACAGTTTAAAAGTAACTGGAAAAGGCTATGTATTTTCTCTATAAGGAGGACATTTGAAGCAATATAAGTAGGATACTCAGAGAGAGGAGAGGAGGAAGGTACAGGCCATTGGGAGGGGTGAAGGGTTGAAGGAATTTTTAAGTAGTTGCAAATACAGCCACGAATCTAAAATAAATAAGCAAATCATGCTCTGGAAAAATTAATTTTAAGACAAGAAAAAGCAGCATTGACTACAAATCTCAATTCCAGTCATGTACCAAAAGATCCTAGAGGCCTGTCTGCCATTGAAGGATGCCTGACCTTGGGCACAAGGTCTCACCTGCAAACAGATATAATTATGTCTGTCTTTCTGGACTTCCCAAGTGGTGCAGTGGTAAAGAATCCGCCTGCCAATGCAGCAGATGAAAGAGATGTGTGATCAGTCCCTGGGTCGGGAAGATCTCCTGGAGGAGGAAATGGCAACCCACTCCAGTACTGTCCATGGACGAGGAGCCTGGTGGGCTGTAGGCCATTGGCTCACAAAGAGTCTAATTTGACGAGCACAGCACAGCATAGCAGAAGGTTTTGATGGGGGTTTAATTAAATGCCATAATGCAGGTCAAGCACAAGTGACATAGTAGGGGCTTGACAGTATCACGCTTACCAAGATGTCCTTGTGGTTTTCCAGGATCCAGGAGAAGAATGGAGTTCTGACTCAAGTCCACTGAGAACCAGAGGATAGAAAAGCAAGGAGGATCTGTGGATCTGTTGGACCAACTCTGAAATGAGTTTAATGCAGGACTGCTATTGGTTTCTACTCCAAGCACTGGTGTGCTCTCTCTCTTTCCCTTTTCTGTTAAATAAATCAGACCACACCCTGGTTGGTGGCCCATATTTCACAGCCCTAGTAATGCTTTGTCTGTTAGCATCTCCCCTGACTCTTTTGGGTTAAAGCACTCTGCTTGCCACCATGTTTTTCTGTCTGCTCAAGAAGTACATTCACCTCGTCACTGATGGCTGAGCTCTGCTGTTGGAGAATCTAGCCTTTGAACTGGTACCTAGAATCCTCATTTTGTGTTGGCATCTCTTGCAGGCAATTCAGACCTATGGCTAAAAGTCATCACTGAGCTTCTCAAAGACACTTGTCTGAGTAAGGAAACTGCTAGTGGACTTGGAGAAATCTGACCAAGGCTTGTGTTTGCTCTCATATAATAAGCTCAACTCTCAGCACCACCTTCCTGAGCCTCTGTCCTTCCCTCCCATACCCTGGCAGGGTAGTTCCAGTTTCTCTGCTCTGCTCATTCCAGCTCATCTCTAGATCCACTCTTTAAGAAGCCAGATGACAAGTATGTTAAGATTCTCCTTGGAGTCCTGGTCCAGATGTTAAACCCCAAGCAACTAGGGCTTCTCCCATGTCAATACACTCTCCTGTCCAGAGTCACCTTCTGCTCCTCCCCGTCTAACATCTTCAATGTCCATTCCTGCATATTCTCCATGTACTGGAAGAAATCTGCAATTCTTTTTGGTTGAACCTCTCTCTTTGTCTGCTCACCTGTGCTGTGACATGATGTGGTCATTGGTCTGGAATAAATGAGAGGCAATGTCAAAGGTCAGGCTCCTAGGGAAACAATTTCTGAGATGGAGATGCAAAATCAGACAGCTTCCTGGGGAGCACTCTCAGGATGAAGATAGGTCGGGAGGAGGGGAGCAGACCTGAGCAGAGGGAGGGGCTGTGCTGCAGGACTAATCCAGGAGAGGCTTTGACTGGTTCTGGGGAGCTCGGATGCTGGGATGGTTCTGCCAATTTGTGCCATTTGGGGCAGAGGAGTCTTCGGACCCCCTCCTGGACCTGGCCTTGTGTGCTGTCCTGGGGAGTGTTCAGAATTCTGTGCTGGGCACCATCTCCCGTTTGGGCACAGTTCGTGGAGAGGAAGTCAGCTGAGTCCTCAGTGAGCAGCACCACTGCCCCCGTCCAAGGGAACGGTGGGTTTGAGCCTGTTGAGGGTTTGGGGTGGTGCACCCAAATCCACCGGGTGGCATCTACTGGAGTGCACACTTTGTACTCCATGCGTCCACTTGTGAATTCATCCCATGGGAAGCAGAAGCTCTGAGAGTCTAGCTGGCTGTGCATCCTGGAAAGCTTACAAGAGAAGACGAGAAGGTGGGCCGGAGCCTCCACTGTGGCCGGGGACCCTCCTCTCTGCCCCCCTGCAGTAGCCATGCTAGAGACCCCTACCCCGTCGGTACCTCCACTGGCCACACACCCTCCCGAGGCCCTGGTGAGGTGCTTCCCCCCCAAAGACAACAGTGGCCAAGAGGCAGCAGCAAATGGGCCAAGGAGCCACCTTGTGCCAAACCCATTTTTCAGCACCTGGTGTAAGAGCAGCTCTCCTCACCAGGAGGGTGAACCTCCCCTCGTCTGCTGGTCCGGCAGCACAAGGACTCTGAAGTGGCAGAAGAGGCAGCCATGCAGAGTGCTGAATGAATGGCCTCTTGGTTCCCTGGTAGGAGGGTTTGCCCTGGGGAACCATGACCTCATGACCTACGGAACTCAAGGTGAGGGGACAGAGGAGGAGCCCAGACTGCCCCCCACCCGCCAGGACCCTGAGAGCGATGGGAGAGGGCACTTCTGCCTTCCAGCCTTTGATCCCGTCTGCCAACCTTTGTCTTCTTCATGGGGACCAGCCTTTGCTCCTGTTAGTGGATGAGGGCTGTGAAACCGGCTCAGCTTGAAAACGGCCACACAACTTTGTTGGTGGAGACCAGCTCCCCAGTCCTCCGTTTCTCTCAGCAGGGTGGTCGGGCACAGCCTTGTTGACCACCATCCTGGCTCCTGAGGCTGCCATGGCTCACGTCCAGCCCCACGGCTCACTCCGGGTCAAGCTCCCCGGGTGCAGGGACTGAGGTCTGGCACTCATCAGCGGCTCCTCCCAGCACAGAGCTGGGAGCCGCATCCCGCCTGGGCGCTGTCCCAGGACCCTGTTCCGCTTTGCTCCACTGTCGCCATCTTGAAAGTCCTAAAATATTTGATGGGGAGGCCGTGCATTCCCGTGTTGGACTCTAAGTTGTAACTGGTCCTGGGGACACAAATGAGGACAAAAGCAACTGCTGGAGGATCATAAGCTTGTGAGTGATGGGAGGAACCAGAGCCATGGGTTAGGATCGCAGGGAGGGTGTGAGAAGGGAGGGCAGGGGCCGGGGGAGCCCATGGGGAGCCCACAGGGACCAGAGGCAGGGTGGGCAGAGTCTGCAGAGAACTGTGACGCGAGGGTGGCCGCACCACAGGGAGGCCTCGGGGGAGCATGTCACAAAGGAGATGGTGTCAGAGGCATGAAGAGGGGCGGGGCGCCAAGAAAGAGAGGACCATAATGGACATTTGAGTATAAAGTGTAAAGGACTATACTTCTTCAGATATGAGACGGAGAAAGCACTCCTTGAGCAGGAACCGTTCCAGCTGGGTCGGGGGCTCAGGGCACCGGGGCATGGGGGGGGCAGCCCGCCAAGGAAGACGGGATACGGGAGCACTTGGACAGAGGGAGGTTTTCACAATGGAGGACACTTTAGTGCACTCCGGCCCACTGTGTGTGTGTGTGTGTGTGCACGTGTTTATGTGTGTGTGTGCGCGTGTTTGTGTGTGCTTGAGCCAGTCTCCTGGGTGATTATGATTTTTTTACAATTGCATGTTCTCTAAATTGACCACTTTCCCTGCCCAGAATACTTTAACCTTTTATTTAAAATTGGAGTACAGTTATATAACAGAACATTTTAACAAAACTTCTGATGTATCTAAGACTTCTTCCTTACTACAGACCACTCCCCACTCCCTTTCACAAACACCAGCAGTATTTTTTTCTTCTTCCTCAAGGCAGAAACTTTAATGACAAAGCAAAATACAAGCCTTCCAGTCTCAGCGAATGGCTAAATTTATCAATGTTCTCTCAGTTTATGTGAAGTAGGAAGCTGGACCTTAATTGGTGTGTTTTGTTTATTTTTCTTGGTTTATTTGCTTCCATCCAGAAGGGAAATTTATCACAGAACAAAGAATTTATATCTCCAAAGCTTTATGTAGTTGACTGTATTTCTTGATTAAAACACTGGGCTTAAAAGTCCACTCTTTTAGGGTCCAGTTTAAAAGTTACTTTTTGTTTGCATGCTTTGTTTTCTGTTTGAGGCTGTCGTGGTGAAGATGTTAAGAAAAACTTTGCAAGCAGGCCGTGAAAGAACACTTTTTTTTTTCCTTCTGGAGTCAAAAAGTATGAGAGAGAGGGACGAGGCCACTGTTGGTGGGTTCTAGGTCATAGATGCCCTAAGAAGAACAAACCAAAGTGGATTCCAACAGGTTCAGGCACAACTCTGTTCGTGTATTGTAGGCAGAGCACAGACTAAACATTTTCCCACAATAATAGCTCCTTTATCCAGAGACACTGACTGTCAGCACACACATCGTCATCGCATGTGACTCAGATACACACAAACAATGGATTTGGGGCTCTCCCTTCAACCCTTGGCATTGAACTGGGTTGTGAACTTCTTCTTTTTTTTTTTAATCTCAGAGTTATGGTTTCAGAAAACCGCTTTCTGTTTCTGGAGGAGTAGACATTTAGTCTCAGCCTTGTGAAATATTGATAAGGTTCTGATTTGCAATGATTTTCTGTCTTTGCAGATTTTCTCAGTCTGTAGTCAGTTCACATTTCCCTGTGATTTGCACACATCCAGAGTCAGAGGAAATTAGGCCAGAGCTACTTCAGTAGTGCCCACAGTGACAGTGATGTCCCCAGATATAGGAACTTGCCATTCCATCGCAGCTTTATTTGGTCCACCATAAATATTTCATTCAGCCCTAAACGAGTCAGCTACTCAATCCACAGTGATGATGTATATCCAGTAGGATTGTCTGCAGTTCATTCAAAACATACTAACTTTTAAATTGTCTGTTTAAACTGCTTTAGTTACTTCAGATGATTTTTTTTTAATAAAAAAGATGTGCTTTAATTCACAAATTAAATATTTGTTGAAACCTTATGACATCACCAATATGTGACCCTTTTAACATACAAAAAGGCAATTTCTTATAGTTCCCACCAAATGATATTTTTAATCTGATGCTAGCATACAAGTGATAACAAAGAATTTATAATAGAGCATATAGTTTTAATGGAGCAAACAATAATTACTGGAATCGCTTTAATCAGGATCTTTTGTTTTAATGAAATGTTTATGCATTTGATGTTGAAAGTGTATCTTTTAATAGAGAAAGAGTACAGAAAATAGCAAACCACGGGAAAGACTTTTCCACTTTTGTTTTTTTGAATCTTAATTTATGCTGGAACATATTTGACTGACAATGGGGTGTTAATTTCAAGCGGGCAGCAAAGTGGTTCAGTTCATACACATACACGCGTCTACTCTTTCCTAATTATCTCCCCATTTCAGTTATTACAGGATCTTGAGCAGAGTTCTCTACACTGCCTGGCCATTCCTTGTTGGTTATCCATTCTAAATACAGCAGTGTGTACGTGTCCACCCAAAACTCCCAATCGGTCCCACTCTCCACCATTCCCAGCTTGTAACCTTAAATTTTCGAAGTCTGAGATTCCGTTTCTGTTCTATAAATAAGTCATTTCTACTCTTAAAGACTGCAGAATTCTATGACTAAAAGAACAATTACATGACTTCCAATATCAAAAGAGGCTGAAATTCCAACTGAAGTAAACTTCTTGCATTAAATCAAATGTGTTAATCTGTGTGAAGTTTCTGGTTGTCTAGTGACTTGTTTTGGAAACTTCACAAAAATAGTAATACAAATGTTTATACTTGTAATAAATTGCAACCAACAGCTTTTAAGCACAGAATCAGATGTATACCAGATGTCCTAAGTATTCACTCATTATGCAGCATAGTTCAGGCAGCAAATAATATTATTATCACCATTTTACAGCTGAAAACAGTATGGCATGTCAAAGTTATGAAAGTTGCAGAAATCACAGCTGTTTCTTATGGCACATTTTGGGATTTAACTCTATGTGTGTGTGTGTGTGTGTGTGTGTATTTAACTCTAAGTATTTCAAAGTAGTGTTATAATATGTGGAGAAGGCTCCAACCTGTGTCATATTTGCAAATTCCCAAGGTTATTGTAACATCAAATGGCCTAAGGGAAAGTACTGTAGGATGGAGGCAAAGGAAGGGGGCCTTGAGAAGAAGTCTTGCCTGGAATGTATGCAGACAGAGGAAACAGGAGGAATCACTCCAGCACAGGGGTTAGCTCAAGCCCTCTCGTTTTCCCCTTCCTGAAAGGGGGTCAGGCCATCAGCCCAGAAGGCAGAGTGAGGGGCGCCCCTGGTCCCTGATTAAACCCCTGCGTTGACCCTCGCTGGCTGGGGACAGAGTTCATCGTGAGACCTTCACATGAGCGCACCGGTGATCTGGGATGATCACACTTGATCTCATTGCATGGCAGGTGGGTGTTGGGTCAGCAGAGCAAAGGAATCACATGAATTGATGTGAGAAGAAAGAGCCCAGTGGGCGTGATGGACGGACCTGGCCACTGGGTCTCCCAGGAGCAGCCATGAACGGGGACCTGGTCCCTCTGGACAGCATGTCCCTGCGGCTCCCTCCCCCAGGAGACACATGCGTCTGGACCTCTAACGAGCACATGTTAGTTCCCCTGTCTCTTTGACACGTGGTCATGGTTAATCCCTGCCTTTCCACATTGCTGTCAGGCTGACCTAACATTGCAGAGGCCGCTGGGCCCGCCCACCGAGTCGGGTGCTCACGTAGGCCCTGCATGCCAGGCAGGGGGATGTCTGTGGTCACCTGATTACCCTGCTCACTGCCATCATCCGGCTGCGTCCTGACCCCAGTGAGTTCTCTCGAGAGGGGTTAGGGCAGCCACACCCATGTCAGCATCGGATGGGGAAACAGCTGGACTGCAGTGGCCGGCGTCAGCCTGTGTCTTTGACCCACACAAGGAGCTGAGGCTGGAGTTTGCCCGTTTCCTTCTGACTCTGAGGTTCTCGCTGTCTCCTGGGTGTGTGTGTGTGTTTCACATGAGAACACACTGCCAGAGGCTCAGCCCTCAGGCTGTCCCCTCTCCTCTCTCCCCCTGTGCATGTCATCCTGCAGTGACCCTCCCAGCAGCACCTACGCCGCAGCCACACAGCCCTTCCCGTGAAGAGGGACGGAAGGAGGGAGGCCCAAATGCAGAGTGAGGTGGGAACCGCTCAAATCTAGTGTTCCTCAGACTGAGGCCTCAGCCAGGAGGGCACACAGGCTGATATGCAAGTCCATAAGAGAAGCACCCAGAACCATCTGGAGGAAGGCTGTACCATTCCTTCCAGAGCAGTCTCAAAGGCAGAGTAGGGACTGCAATGGCATCATACGAGCACTGAAGTTGGAGGATTGTCCTCTGCTTCTCAAGAGAAGAGGCGTTAGGAGTTTTTAAACATGGTGCTCAGTCGCTCAGCCATGTCTGACTATTTGCCATCCTAGGGACTGTAGCCCGCCGCGTTCCTCTGTCCATGGGATTCTCCAGGCAAGAATACCGGGGTGGGCTGCCATTTCCTTCTCCAGGGGATCTTCCCGACCCAGGGATCGAACCTCCACCTCTTGCCTCTCCTGCACTGACAGGCAGGTTCTTTACCAATTGCATTGCTCTGTATATTATTCTATTTTTATTGTCTTTTTTAAAACATTGTCACAAGTGTCACACTGGGATACGTTAATGTGCACAGAGAGTCGCATCCCTGCCTGGATCTCAGACTCCGTGAAGATAGGTTATTCACCTTGATTTGGACCTCTGACCTTTAATGTTTTATAGATAAATTGACCTGAATTAAAACTGTAGTAAAGTCTAAAGCCTAACATTCTATAGGAGGAAATGGCAACCCACTCCAGTATTCTTGCCTGAAAAAATCCCATGGACAGAGAAGCCAGATTACAGTCTGAAGGGTAGCAAAGAGTTGGACATGACTGAGTCACTGAGAGAGAGAGAGACAAAGTTCAGTATTATAACAAGTTTGCCAAAGTGACAGGCCAAGCAATCAGTCACAGGCTGATCTCATAGAGAGGCGATCAGATTTCAGAGATGACACTTCTGGTTGCTGGGATGGGTTTAACAGCCTGGAAGATATGAAAGACAGTGACCAATGGTTTCCTTGTTTTGTGGGTGTTTAAACCACATGGTCTAAGAGCAGATACCACCTTAACTGCATATCATCTGCGCAAAATCTGCTCTAGGTCTGCAGCCATCAGTTCAGGTGGCAGGTTCCAATATTTCACAGGAGGGCCATGTATTTCCGTAACAGCTGCTTGCCTCTGGGTGCTTACCTGCTTTGTTTCCAGGGCCACGCTGCAATAGCTCGCCTGCACTCCATCAATATTCAGGTTCGCGCTCTAAAATGAAACTATAAATTTCAATTTGGAGAAAATAAGCCCTCATTTGGGTTCATAAGTTTTAAACAACACATAACCGTTGGCTGCCTCAGGTCTGCATTTCCAGGTCACTTTATGCATTCGACAGAGATGATCCCCCTCGGCTCGGGAGGAGGGTGGATGCGTGAGGAATGGGAGGCTGGGAACGTAGGAGTGTGTTAGGGCTGTCAGACGGAGACGTAGATGGTTTCTGAAGACATTTGAGACATCTGTGTAGCTCCATTGTCTGCAGGTTTTGAAGTTTCAGAATCCCTCTTCAAAACCCCTTCAAAATATTGTCTCCACATTTTAAGGGCCTGAGAAACAAAGGAGAGCCCAAGTTTGAAAATGTGTCATGAAAATACTTCTGTGCCACGTCCAAAGCCTAGGGAAAGCCACGGAGAAAGACGCTGGACGCCCAGAAGGGCGCCCAGGCTGGGACGCCCACTGTCGTTCCAGCAGCATCCATGCCATCCGCCAAGTTCCTTTCCACAAAGCTCATTAAGTTATTCTTCTGCCCCAGCAATGGCAGGAACACTTATCCAGTGGATTTGTGTTAGACCTTCTTATCAGGCTTGATCGTGGGTGTGTTTCCCATACCTTTTCAATCCTTCACTATCCTATAAAATGCAGAAAATTTAATTTAAAAGAATCATATATAAACTTGAAGAAGCTACCATTCAGAACTAAGTCACAGTAAACACTCTTATGCAATGCTTCCATTCCTGTCAAAAGAGCCACCCTGAATGGCAGAAGGGGTAAATATATTTTAAAAGCAAATCAGGAGATCTGTGTATGTGTATGTATGGTTTATGGTGGAGTGATTTGGGATGGGGGATCTCTGTGTTTTATATAACGCATTTGTCAATATCATGAATATCTGCGCTGCAATCATCTTTGTGAAGCATCCGTTCGTAGGTTAAAGATGTTCTTACTTTAAAGCTGCGTGCATGTCATCTTTGGAAGTGAGACAGACCTGAGGTTAAAGCAGAGAAGAAGCCTCACCATGGAAATTTGAGAACCGCTCTTCCTAAGCACCAGCCAGAGGCATTTACTTAATTCATCAGCAAGTGAAATTTCAGACAAGTGGAGTACTGGCCTATCCTAAAAGAAATCAATCCTGAATATTCATTGGAAGGACTGATATTGAGGCTGAAACTCCAATACTTTGGCCACCTGATTCGAAGAACTGACTCATTGGAAAAGACCCTGATGCTGGGAAAGATCGAAGGTGGGAGGAGAAGGGGACGACAGAGGATAAGATGAATGGAGGGCATCACCAACTCATTGGGCATCGTTTGGGTAAACTCTGGGAGTTGGTGATGGGCAGGGAGGCCTGGCATGCTGCAGTTCACGGGGTTGCAGAGAGTCAGACATGACTGAGTGACTGAACTGAACTGAATTGACAAAATATTTAGACACTCAAGGAGCACACATTATTGAGGAAAAGAGTAATCTATTTTTAAACCACGGTAAGACTAGAGAGAAGAGGTGTTGTGAAGGGTGGGGCGCCTTCTGGGCAAAATAGCTCGGCGGAAGGAGGATCTGGGTTTGCTCCTCTGTGCTCCGTACTCCCTCCCTCCAGCTTACCTTCCTCCAACAAGAGACAGGGCCCCTGTGCCCACATCCCTCCTCCACCCTCACCTCCAAGCTGGTCTTTATTAAACTTAACCGATTGTGCATTTTTGCAAAGATGCCACAGTCTTACCCCAGGGATATCTGCATTTTGAGAGCTGTCAGAATTTTAAGCACAGGCGTGATGTTTGGATGACAGGAGTGGAGGAAGGATGCTCTGATCCCTGGGAAGTCTGGCGACTGGAGTGCTGAGCTTCCTCCACCACTGCCAGGGACGGGCATGCCTGCCCGCCGTGATTCTCACCTTGGCTTTACGAGTTCTGCCACCAAGGCCGAGTGGCAATCTCAAATCAGGATCTCTATGTAAGTTATTTTTGCCACTTAGTTTCCTGGTTTTAAGTTTCTCTCTTCTTCACTCCCATGTCCCTGGGCTGTAAATTGTGCCAAAGCTGGAACGAGTACACCGAGGGGATGTCCTGAAACCCCTCACTTTGCAGATGGAGACACAAAGAGGCGGCAGAGTCAGGGGGCTTCTCCAGTCTCCCCTGGGGCCTGTGCCTGCAGAGGGGCACGTTAGCCAGGCCTCTCTGTGTGATGAGACTTCCCCTCATTGGCATTGGCTCTGGCAGGGCACCAGTCCAGGCACAAAGTTGAAGGGGCTGAACCCTGCAGACCTTATCAGTGTCTTTGTTCTTCCTCGATCAGGAAGATCCCCTGGAGAAGGAAATGGTAATCCACTCTGAATTCTTGCCTGAAGAATCCCGTGGACAGAGGAGCCTGGCAACTTTTAGGTTGCACATCTTTTTTCAGTCAACAGTACATCCTTGATCTTTCACAGACAAAGACCCTGGCTCTGATTCATACCCTTCCAAGCTGTTTCACAAAGACACAGCTGAATGTTTAAAGATGAACCCAAGTTTCATGCGGATATATTTAATATTGAGAGATCCTCTTTTCCTTCAAAGGTGTGACAGAGTTTTTGCAAAAAATTTAAAAAGACACATATAACAAGATCTTGAAGTGGAAATTTTAAAATGTCTGTAAGATACAGAAAGGGATGGAAAATTAGTATCAGAAATATCTGTTGTCATTTAATTGCAGAAAATTAGTATCAAAAATACGCATTGTCATCTAATTGCAGCGCATTGAAGTCCATGTCTCCCTGGGAACGAAGCCAAAGAAGCAAGTAGGAGAAGCTGTGATTTCCCGTCGTCTGGTAGGAGGGAGCGCATCTGCTCATCAGGGAGGTTTGTTGTCCAATCTAAGGCCGTGTGCCCATCACACAGTGAGGCCAAGCAAGTCAAAACTTTGGGTTTTGGAGCAGAGAAAGGTTTGCACCTTTTCTCCTCTTCCGGGAGGTGTAGAGGTTTCCTCCGGGCTGTGTCCCTAAGAATCCAAGTGCACCCCCATCCAGGCCCTTCTGGGGCAGCGAGGAGACCCAGCTCGCGGCCCGCTCACCTGCTTTCCTCCAGAGACCAGAGCAGAGTGGAGCTTCGTCTCCACCATGCAACACAGCCAACACTGGGCAGAGCTACAGTCACACAGCCTCCTGGGGGTCTTCCTTCTCCCGTTCCTTGTGGGACCGTGTCACACAGCCTCCTGGGGGTCTTCCTTCTCCCGTTCCTTGTGGGACCATTTCCCGCTTCCTGTTTCTTGTTTTCTGCTGCCTCTTCCCCAACTTTTTAACTAGACGTGTAACTAAAGCTCTGCCTTCCACGGCACACTGTGTGTCTGCTCTTTTTATGAAGATCTTGAAGTCTTGGTCTAGACTGGCAGGTGATCCTGAGCACGGCTGTGCTATGAAGAGCAATTAAGGCAAGCTTAAATTCCAGCTCTTTATGCAACTTCCTGCAAAAAGAACTTCCTCTCTGTCATGGGGCCCAGAAATGCCCTGGGCAGACCCCCGAGGCAGTCCTCTCGTTCAGGGACCAGGTATATCAAGGCTGCTGAGGTGCCTTTGGGCACAGCAGACATGAGGGGAAACCCCGAAAAATAGGTCAAGTGGATTGTCCCGAGGCAGTGGCAACCTTTATGTTTCCGGGCTCCAGCGATGCGGTTCAATATGTTGAAATTGGACCTGACACAATTTTTCAACCCACGATGATTGGGTCTTGATTCTACAGAAAAGGCCAATGTTCTGTGAGAGATTTCTGGAACCATGGGGCCCGTCGGGGTGCTGTCCAGCAGAGCGGTGGTGGGCAGACTAAGCAGCCACTAGGCTGCGGGGTCCTAGTCTCACACCCTGTGATGGCCATCCTACTCCTTTTAATCCCCCCAGCTTGGCATCTGACTCAACCTCGAGCAGGCCGTGAACGTGGCACTGAGCCAGCATCTTTCACGTGCATGGGTTCAGCAAGTGAACTTTGCCTACAAACTTTCCCGGGCAGGCACTGACTACCCAGCCTGACCCAGCCATGCTCATCCAGCCCAGGGACAGGCGGGCACACAGTGGCCTTGTATAAACTCACAGGTTTTTAATCAACGCACTCTACCCGTTGTCCTCTGTTTCTGATATAACTGTTAGATGCGGAACAGAGATGAATCCATCCAGGTTGGTTGGTTTTGTTTGACTGCTGTCTGTCTGATTCTTTTGTGATCCCACGGACTGTAGCCCGCCAGGCTCCTCCTCCCATGGGACTTCCCAAGCAAGAATACTGGAGTGGGCTGCCATTGCCTCCTCCACGGGGTCTCCACTATCCAGGGATCCAACCTGGGTCTCTTGCATCTCCTGCGTTCCATTGGCAGGAGGTGGTCTAGTGCCTGCAAGATGAGACAATGGGTTTGAATGTCTTGGACTCCAAGCGGGCCCAGAGCTGCTGCTGCTGCTTCTTTTTTTTTTTTTTCTGCTCATTTTATTGCACTGGAGTCTGAGGCTGACTACCACAGTCTCCTGATGGAGCTCTGGGGGTCACAGCCCTCCAGGAGCTCACAGTTCAGAGGGAAAAAATGTAGTCACCACAGTCAAATTGCTGGTTACTGGGGAGAATGTCTGACCCTGCTCCAGGGAGAGTCAAACCCATCCCCCTACCCCACCTATACCCTGGGTGCCCTCCTCCTCCCCTTCTGAGTCATCCCCCTGACTCTGGCTCAGTTTCCATCCTCCTGATGACACCCCACTCTCTGCACAGCCTCTGCCACCTTGGGAGAGAACCACCCATTTCCTGACATCAAAGGTGACCCCAGTGGGTACCACTGCCATCGGTGTTCACCCTCACTCTTCACTAAGCCTCCTGCTCAGAACAAGCCTCCCCAGGGCTCACCCCCCTCACCTTCTAGCTCTGGCTTTGGAAATGGACCCAGAAGGCATCTATATGAAATCTGTATGCAGGTCAGGAAGCAACAGTTAGAATTGAACATGGAACAACAGACTGGTTCCAAATAGGAAAAGGAGTACATCAAGGCTGTATATTGTCACCCTGCTTATTTAACTTCTATGCAGAGTACATCATGAGAAACTGGATGGGCTGGACGAAGCACAAGCTGGAATCAAGATTGCTGGGAGAAGTATCAATAACCTCAGATATGCAGATGACACCACCCTTATGGCAGAAAGTGAAGAACTAAAGAGCCTCTTGATAAAAGTGAAAGAGGAGAGTGAAAAAGTTGGCTTAAAATTCAACATTCAGAAAACTAAGATCATGGCATCTGTTTCCATCACTTCTTGGGAAATAGATAGAGAAACAGTGACAAACTTTATTTTTTGGGGCTCCAAATCACTGCAGATGGTGACTGCAACCATGAAATTAAAAGATGCTTGCTCCTTGGAAGACAAATCATGATCAACCTAGACAGCATATTAAAAAGCAAAGCATTACTTTGTCAATTAAGGTCTGTCTAGACAAGGCTATGATTTTTCCAGTAGTCATGTATGGTTGTGAGAGTTGGACTATAAACAAAGCTGAGCACTAAGGAATTAATGTTTTTGAACTGTGGTGTTGGAGAAGACTCTTGAGAGTCCCTGGGACTGCAAGGATATCCAACCAGTCCATCCTAAAGCAAATCAGTCCTGAATATTCATTTGAAAGACTGATGTTGAAGGTGAAACTCCAATACTTTGGCCACCTGATGCAAAGAACTTACTCATTTGAAGACCCTGATGCTGGGAAAGATTGAAGGCGGGAGGAGAAGGAGATGACAGAGGATGAGATGGCTGGATGGCATCACTAACTCGATGGACATGAGTTTGAGTGAACTCTGGGAGTTGGTGATGGACAGGGAGGCCTGGTGTGCTGCAATCCATGGGGTTGCAAAGAGTCGGACACGACTGAGCGACTGAACTGAACTGAACTAGCAGGCATCACTGACCTTTGGCTATGGTTCCCAATGAAGCATGTTCAACAAGGGCGTTTTCCTCCTGCTTCCCCACAGTAGTTTATGTTGGAGTGGGACACTCCTTCCTACCTGATCCCTGGGGGACAGCCCCTCCTCTCCTGTCCTTTCAGGCCTCTCCTGACTCTGGGGCACCTTGCTCTGTCCCTGAGGCAACCCTCCCTTCCATCAGAATCAATTCTGATTGTCACTCTCTTCTTCTTGGGGGTCTCATCCACTCCTGCGTCTGGCTACCCCATGAACATGAGAAGCGGACACAGGAATTTCTTCTCCACTTCCAGAGGTTCTCTAGTGCCTGCAAGACGACACGATGCATTTGAGTGACCTTAGACTCCAAACTGGCCCAGGACTTCATGTTGTTTTTCCCTTCGTTTTATTGTGCTTGAGTCCAGGCTGACCACCATGGTCTCCTGATGGGGCTCTGGGGGAGGGAACTCCAGTGACCAGCTCTTCTCCCAAACCACATGCGTGAATGCCCAGATGCCTGATGGACTCTGAGAGTACACAACCTCAAATGGATTGCCTCTAAAGCCCCCCCACCCCATGATCTCTCGTCCCCCAACTCTGCCTTCCTCTCAGTTCTTCCATTTCTATTAGTGATGCTTCATTCTTTACTCAGCCGAAACCAGCATCCTGAAGTCACCTCTGATCCTGCTCCTTTCTTCCCTCCTGTATCTGTTGAGTCGCCAGGCCCACCTGCTGGGAGAAGAGTCTCCATATCCCTCTTGCCCTCGCCATGCTGTGAAGGACCCTGGGTCAGGGCTGCACCAGGAAACGTCTCCTGATGCCTCGGGCTCCATGCAGGTCCTGGCTCCTCTCTCGTCGGTCCTGTCTCCTCAGTGTTGCAGTAAACACTGCCCGTTCCTTAGGCAAACAGGGCCAGGGGACTGAATAATGAACGAGAGGTGCTGGCAGACTAAACGAGATGCATTATAACAAACATGGGAAAACTAAGGGGTGTGGCGCCCGCACTTGAACTTGGAACTTCCCCTGCTCAGCAATGGTATCCAATTCCCACATAACAAAAATGCCTAAGAAAATGAAATCTAAGTCCTCAGTTGGTTTATTAACATTTCATTCCATATCAAACTAGGGAAAAGAAGTGGCCATTCAAACTTCAGAGGTCTCCAGCCAGAACTGAACAATCTGAATTCTGGCTTGATTCTGTGCACACATTCAGTGACCACCACGCCAGTCACATCATGAAAACCGCCCCCTCCCTGGGCCAGTCTTTCCCCCCATTTGTCTAGCTTCTCAGCAGGGGAGGAAGCCGTGACTGCACAACCCTCTTCCTGAGAAGTGATCCAGCTCCTCCTCCTGTTCACTTTGTGTCCATTTATCCAGCCTGGAGGCGCTTCCCTGGAGGCTCACTGGTAAAGAACCTGCCTGTAACACAGGAGATGTGTGTTCCATCCCTGGGTGGGGAAGGTCTCCTGGAAGAGGGAATGGCCACCCACTCCAGTACTCTTGCCTGGGAAACCCCATGGACGGAGGAGCCCAGTGGGCTACAGTCTGTGGGGTCACAAGAGTCAGATGCGACTGAGCGACTAACACCGTCACCTCACTCTCGTGCAGAGGGCACAGTCGGCACTGGGCAGAGGAAGGAATGGGTTGGGTGGGTGCCACAGATGGGCCAGAGATGAGTCCTGAACTTGAGCCCAAGACCAACCCAGGCCTCCCTCCTTGCTGACTTAAAAAATATTAATTTCAAACTCATTCTTTTTTCTCATCAACCATGACCTAAAGTAAAAATGTACCCTCTATCTAAACTAAAATAGTCCACTTTGTTTTTCAAGTTATAAAAATAGACCAGAGATTGCAGACCCCTGATCGTCAACAGCGTGGTTGGTGGTTTCGTCGCTCAGTCGTGTTCTACTCTTTGTGACCCCCATGGACTGTAGCCCACCAGACTCCTCTATCCATGGAAATCTCCAGGCAAGAATCCTGGAGTGGGTTGCCATTTCCTTCTCCAGGGGATCTTCCTGACTCAGGGATCGAACCTGCGTCTCCTGCATTGCAAACAGATTTTTTTGCTGCTGAGCCACCAAGGTCACCCCCCCCAATGACATGGTTGTTTTCAGTCCAAACATCCCGTCTTCAGTGGGACCAGGTGCAGCGATAGTGATTGTAGAGCGTGGAGCTAGGAATCGTACTTTACACGCTGGGAATAATGCCGCGGCTTGCCCCCTCTCCTGTCAGACGGTGGTCAGTTTCGTAATTAGTGATCCACACGCCTGGATATCACAAGGGCAGAAAGAATGGCTCCATTGTAGGAGAATCTGTTAGGGCGTCCGCATGGGAAAGTGTCAAAGACAGAGCCTTCTGAGACTCCCTTATAGACTGTTTTGTAAATAAATCAGACTTTTTAATTGCTCTGCGAGAAGGATCTTTCTTTGAGCACGAGGTGACTGCGGCTGAATGCCCAGGACATGCGTTTGGTCTGGCAGAGGGCTCCGGGTTCTTGTACTCAGTATCCACCGCGACCCCGCGGATTCCACGTGCATGGTAACAATTAACAGCACACAATGGCGCGACCGTGTTCACGGAACAGAGGCAGGTTGGCTGCTTCCCATAACAGCCTCCCGGGCGGGCGGAACAAAGGGCCCGGGCCCATCTGTGCAGGCCTCTGAACGCCGGCTGTTCCAGGGCTCTCGTCCTCCTCCTCACCCAGGAAGCCGCACTGCGCACGGGCAGCCCCGGGCATTAGTATGGTAATGAATTCCGGGTGAGCAGACAGGCCTGACAAAGGCAAGAGTTTCCGGGCAGCGACTGAGCAGGTGGAGGACCCAGAGCTGCACTGACTCCTTGCAGAGAGAGGGACCTGCCTGAGCATCTCCATGTCGGTTCCTTTGCCTGAGCCTTTCCTTCCAGAGGTGATCAATATGCAGGAAGCCCCGTGTTCCACGCAGATCGTGGCAAATTCCAGAGTCTTATCCCACATCTGAGGCTTTCCTGGTGGCTCAGCTGGTAAAGAATCCGTCTGCAATGCAAGAGACCCTGGTTCGATTCCCAGGTCAGGAAGATCCCCTGGAGAAGGGATAGGCTACCCATTCCAGTATTCTTAGGCTTCCCTGGTGGTTTAGACAGTAAAGAATTGCCTACAATGAGGGAGACCTGGGTTTGATTCCTGGGTTGAGAAGATCCCTTGGAGGAGGGCATGGCAATCCACTCCAGTGCGCCCGCCTGGAGAATCCCACCGACAGAGGAGGCTGGCAGATACAGTCCATGAGGTCACAAAGAGTCAGACACGACTGGGCGACGAAGCACAGCACAGCGCATCTCATGCCTGAGCACACTGTCTCTGCAGCTCGCTCAGTCCCCAGGCCCTCTGTGTGGCCCAGGACTTCGCAGCAGACAGTGTGATGGTCTCAGCTGCCCCTTCTCATCTCTGTCAGAGGCGGAGCAGGAGCAGCGCCCACAATGGGCCCTCTAGGACATGGTTCAGCAAGGCCAGCACCCTGAAGATAAAGACTCTCCTTCTGGGTGAAGAGCTGTGCTTCTGACTACAGTCCTTGAATGGATTATTTACCACCCCCCTAAAAGAGCCTGAAGCTTCGGAGAGGGAGGGCAAGGCTGAGAGCTTCCCCCAAATGCAGAACAGGGGGGCCAGGGGTCACACTCTGCAGCTGGCCTCCGGGATGGAGCTGGCAGGGGACCCGTCCCAGAATCAATCGGACACGCCTCGACCTCCTCGCAACGTCTTTTATATTTAAGGATTGAAATAAGCCTCAGGGAAACGGCAGCGTTTAAAACGTTGGCCACGTCAGCAATACACCAACATCAACAGCAAAACACGCCTTCGACGCAAGGAGAGGGGAGGGAGTCTCGCCCGCGTCACCTCGAGTCCCCGAACGCGGTGGCACCAGTCCCCGGCAGTTAACAACTATTATATAAACACGATGGAATGTACCCGATGCTCCGGCTGATGGAAAAAGCACAGTCATGAGCCACCGGGGGCCGCCCAATGCCCGCGCAGCTCTCCAGCTGCGATCCAAGTGGGTTTCAATAAAACCTCAGCGCTCTTAACAAGGAGTTTGATGGAGTGTTAACAACCTTGAGCTTCAGGTCGAGCTGTTAACCAACACAGTCGTCATTAACTGCTGGTAACGACTGCCTTGCCAAGGATTATGGCTTCATTATGACCTTGATAGCCGAGGTCCAGCCTCCTGACTCGGGGAAGTGTTCCCCATAGCATGTTTCCCTACAGCCTTCACTTCGCACGATCATCTTTGCCAGTGGGGAGGACGAGAGAGGTCGGAGGGCTGTGCCCGGCAAGGGGCTTCAGGAGCTGTCACTCACACAACCCCGGGAGGTTTCCAGGCTCCAGAGGCCAGGGTTCTTAGCAGATGGCAATCCTGGCAGGTCTGCTGGAGGCCAGTGCGTTCTTAGGGACTATGGATTTATCAGAAACAAGAAACACGCTTCTCCGTGGGGGCAAGTCTGCCTCCCAACTGGCTGCTGTGACTTGGGGTTCAGGCAATGAGCCCCCCACCACCCCACACATCCCTACGTGTGGGTGATGATCAGAGGTGGAGAATTTCAGAGGGAGTGAGGCGCCCATCCTGCTCAGAGTCTGGTACTGTGCGGGCAGGGGAGTTCAGGTCACTGTAAACAGAGGCATGGATCCACCTGGACCGTCGTATCTGGACCACTCCTGGACTCACAGCTGTGATTTTCCCCAGAAATGAAGCTGCAGCTTTTATTTCCTGTTGGAAATTGAAATTGTCCATGAAGTGAAGCCAGTCGTTCCCTTTTCTCAATTTTGACTCTTTTAATTTCTTCTAATCACTTGAAGGGGCTTCCCTGGTGGAAGTAAAGAAATTTTACTCAGCAGTAAAGGATATGCCTGCCAATGAAGAGACGCAGCTTTGATCCCTGCGTCAGGAAGATCCCCTAGAGATGGAAATGGCAACCCTTTCAGCATTCTTGCCTGGGAAACCGTGTGGACAGAGGAGCCTGACAGGCTAAGGTACCCGGGGTCACAAAACAGTGGAACTCGACTTAGGGACTTAACAATGACAGCAATCACTTGACCATTAAATGCCTCCAGAGCAATGCGTTAGGACGGCTTTACTCTTGTTTAATATTTGCAGCAATCATGTATCTTACAAAAGAAGGGCTTTTACCATACACTCTTTATCTGACACGTGGGCGAGGGGTTGCATGTGTTTCTGGGGGTATTATAATTTAATTCAAACCAGTTCCTCTCTCTTACTAACCTCATGTTTTACAATGCACCTAACAGGCTTATCTCACAAGAGTTACTCTAAAAATAATTGCTAAATGACACATATGTATTTCCGCCTGTGCCTGTTTACTAGCATTTCAGATCAAGAATGGGAATTTCTAAAATATATAAGCTCCAATGTTTCACAGCAGCATTAACCACAACAGCCAAGATACAGAACCAGCCAAAGTGTCCATCTATAGATAAATGGCTAAAGAAGATGGGGTATATCTTCAGTGGCATTGAGGTATATATACAATGGAATATTACCCAGCCATTAAAAGGACAACATTTTGCCATTCATGGCAATATAGATGGCCACCAAGGGCATTATGCTAAGTGAAATAGGTTAGACAGAGAAAGATAAATTCTGTATAAAATCACTACATGTGGAATTTGAAAAATACAGTGAACTAGTGAATATAACAGAAAAAGAAGCAAGCTCGGAGAGATAGAGAACAAACTAGTGTTTGCCAATGGGGAGATGGGGGCGCAATATGGTGCGGACGCAAGAGCTGGGCCATAAAGAGGACTGAGTGCCGAAGAACTGTGGTGTAGGAGAAGACTCTTGAGAGTCCCTTGGACTGCAAGGAGATCCAACCAGTCCATCTACAAGGAAATCAACACTGAATATTCATTGGAAGAACTGATGCTGAAGCTCCAATCCTTTGCCACCTGATGCAAAGAGCTGACTCAGTGGAAAAGACTCTGAGGCTGGGAAAGATTGAGGGCAGGAGCAGAAGGGGGTGACAGAAGATGAGATGGTTGGATGACATCACTGACTCAATGGACATGAGTCTAAGCAAGCTCTGGGAGATAGTGATGGACAGGGAGGCCTGGCATGAGGCAGTCCATGGGGTCACAAGGAGTCAGACACGACTGAGCCACTGAATAACAATTAAGAGGTACAAAGTGTTATGTACAAAATAAGCCACAGGAAATACGGCCAATATTTTGTAATAACTGCAAATGTGGTATATAACCTTTAAAATGTATATGTAAAAAGTTGAAGGTCTGATCTAAAAATGCATTTTTCTATTGAGCATTGTGAGTACATAGCCCTCAGCTCACCCCCCAGGGCCATGCTTGTGCCCAGGGATGTGGGTCTGTCACACAGGAACCGCTTCCGGCCGCAGACAGCCCTTGGTGGTCCCCGAAGAGGTCCTTTCTGCCATGAGCTCAGCAAGCCCCGCTGCGGTCTTGAGAGAGGACCGACCTTGTCCATCATCCCAGCACCCTCGCCCATACAGGCCAGAAGGAGCCAGGGCCCAGGCAGGAGCACCCCAAGCAGGGCGCTCACAGAGACTCAGCAGGCGGGAGGCGGGGGCGCGAGCTCCAAGGTGCCCGACCTCAGCTTCCCCTCTTAAACCTTTATCAGTCCGGAGACAAAACTGAGCTTTAAGAGGAGGATCCCAAAGGCAGAAGGAAGAGTCCCAGAGGCAGAAGAGGGCCTCTGTGAGGGGCTTCCCCACTCACCCGGGGCTGCCCCTCTAAGGAGTCGGGGATGCCCCCAGCCCACCTCCCCTGAGCCTTGCTGGGCTCTGCCGGGTGTGGGTGAGGACCAAAGCCGCAGGCTCCTTGGGGAGTGTCCCACAAGCCCAGGACAGAGGGCTTGCAGGGGCAGGGACAGAAGTCTTCAGAAGCAGAGGGCAGACCTCTCGTGCTCAGCCCAGGGGGTCATTGCCGCCCTTGGAGCATCCCTTGCAGGGCCCTGACTGGGGGGAGGAGACTCTGTCCACGTGGGAGACAAGAGAGACGCAGCCGGGGGTCCCACAGGTCCACGCCTGCCCCCAGACAGGAGCTGTGTGGGGACGAGGGGCTGGGGTGGTCCTGCCCCACTGCCCGGGCCAGCAGGACTCTCACCCTGGGTCGGCCCTGGGAGGCAAAGGGCAGGTGGGGAGCTCCAGACCGAGCTTGGAGGGTCCTTGGGGTCCGGTAGTCAGGCTGCCCTTAAAGCGTCATCCTTGGTTCAGTGGATTCGGCTCCTAAAAGTCCGCAGGTGGGGCAAGGGAGGCAGAAGGCCCAGCAGGAAGCCCCGAGCCTCTTGGCACCAGCGGCGGAGCCCTGCACGCCCAGTGTGTGCACAAGCTCTTTCCCTCGCTTTCCAAACCCGGCCTCCCCCTCTGGTTTGCGAATATGAAAAGCATAACTGACATTTTTTTCCTGTCTCCACCCCATGTTCGCGAGAAGCTACGAACACGGATTTAGGGAAACCATTTTGCAGACACATTTCTCCGAGCCAGAATTAAATGAAAGCAATATTAAAAATGCCTTTGAACGTGTTCCACAAATGTGAAAGAATATTTATAAACCGTGCTCGGGAACACACATCACTCAGCCTCTCCGTGACCAGCACGCTGGGTTCGGCGGGGAGGATGGGGCCTCAGAGACCAGTTCCTCCTGCCCGGCCGGACCACCTCCATCACTGCGCCCTGGCTGCCCACAAGGTGCCCAGGGAGGCGGCGCCCAGACTCATGGAAAGGACGCCAGCCAAACTGGGTTTGGACACTAAGGGTGACCGGTATATGCGGTGTACTCAGCTTCTGACTCTTAATGAAATGGAGGAATACTGAAGTTGAGTAAATGTGCCACAAACTCCCCGAAGGTAAAGCTGAATCCCTGTCTTATTTTCCATCTATCTATCCGCTAATATCTTTCTGTCTTTCCCGCTCTCTCGCTTTTCCTGATAACACCGAGCTGGGCATGTGTTCACGCCAGTGCATCAGGCACTTGCAGAAACAGAGTCGTGCAGACAAGCCAGAGCTGTTTCTCTGCAGACGTGGGGTTCGTTACTTCAGGCCACAGAGACCCCGTGTCCTGGAAAGAATGACGCGTTGTATAGTTTTACATCAAGCTTCACACAGCAAACTGCCTGTTAGAGCATCCTGGACAGCAGGCAACGATCTAAACGTCTATCCTGCCAGTCCCAGTTACACACTCACACACACACCGTCACACACACTCACACTCACACACACTCACACACATCAACACACATTCACACATACACCAATACACACACACTCACACACTCACTCAACTCAGTCACACACACACTCACACTAATACACTCACACACACACCCTAACACACAGTCACATTCACATACACTCACACACATTCACACATACACTAATACACTCACATACACACATTCACACTCACACACACTCACACACTAATACACTCACACACACACCCTAACATACAGTCACATTCACATACACTCACACACATTCACACATACACTAATACACTCACATACACACACACAGTCACACACACTCACTCAACTCAGTCACACACACACTCACACTAATACACTCACACACACACCCTCACACACAGTCACATTCACATACACTCACACACATTCACACATACACTAATACACTCACATACACACATTCACACTCACACACACTCACACACTAATACACTCACACACACACCCTAACATACAGTCACATTCACATACACTCACACACATTCACACATACACTAATACACTCACATACACACACACAGTCACACACACTCACTCAACTCAGTCACACACACACTCACACTAATACACTCACACACACACCCTCACACACACATTCACATACACTCACACACATTCACACATACACTAATACACTCACATACACACACTCACACTCACACACACTCACACACTAATACACTCACACACACACCCTAACACACAGTCACATTCACATACACTCACACACATTCACACATACACTAATACACTCACATACACACACTCACACTCACACACACTCACACACTAATACACTCACACACACACCCTAACACACAGTCACATTCACATACACTCACACACATTCACACATACACTAATACACTCACATACACACACTCACACTCACACACACTCACACACTAATACACTCACACACACACCCTAACATACAGTCACATTCACATACACTCACACACATTCACACATACACTAATACACTCACATACACACACACAGTCACACACACTCACTCAACTCAGTCACACACACACTCACACTAATACACTCACACACACACCCTCACACACACATTCACATACACTCACACACATTCACACATACACTAATACACTCACATACACACACTCACACTCACACACACTCACATTCACATACACTCACACACATCAACACACATTCACACATACACTAATACACTCACATACACACACAGTCACACACACTCAACTTAGTCACACACACACTCACACACTAATACACTCACACACACACCCTAACACACACTCACATTCACACACACTCACACACACATTAACACACATTCACACATACACTAATACACTCACACACACACACTGATACGCACACACACACCCTAACACATACTCACATTCACGTACACTCATACACACACACACAACACACACACTTTAAAGCATTCACATGTACCATTGTGTAGCGGTACATGTACACGGAAGTCTTATTTAGATTAATTAAGACTGTGAACTGTGAGTTTGGTCTAAGTATGCTTGCCTTCCGGAGCAGCTACTTTTTCTTCCATTTCCTCACACTCACACACATCAACACACATTCACACATATACCAATACACACATTCTCACACACACTCACACACTCACTCAACTCAGTCACACACACACTCACACTAATACACTCACACACGCACCCTCACACACTCACATTCACATACACTCACACACATTCACACATACACTAATACACTCACATACACACACTCACACTCACACACACTCACACACTAATACACTCACACACACACCCTAACACACAGTCACATTCACATACACTCACACACACACCATCACACACACACACTCACACACATCAACACACATTCACACATACACCAATACACACATTCTCACACACACACACACTCACTCAACTCAGTCACACACACACTCACACACTAATACACTCACACACACACCCTAACACACACTCACATTCACACACACTCACACACACATTAACACACATTCACACATACACTAATACACTCACACACACACACTGATACGCACACACACACCCTAACACATACTCACATTCACATACACTCACACACATACACACAACACACACACTTTAAAGCATTCACATACTTTAAAACAAACACACACACAACTGAGTCACACACACACTCACGCACTAATACACACACACACACCCTAACACATACTCACATTCACGTACACTCACACACACACACACAACACACACACTTTAAAGCATTCACATGTACCATTGTGTAGCGGTACATGTACACGGAAGTCTTATTTAGATTAATTAAGACTGTGAACTGTGAGTTTGGTCTAAGTATGCTTGCCTTCCGGAGCAGCTACTTTTTCTTCCATTTCCCCATCCCACTGCCTTGCTGATCTGCAGCCGTAAGGAGGAGGCGCTGTCCAGCCGCCTGTCCTCATGGAGACGGACAGGGCAGGATGTCAGGAGGCGCCTCGGTGGGGTGGGGTCCTCCTTCCCGCTGCCGTGGCTCCTCAGAGGCCCCCTGGAGGGGAGGGAGACGCCCCTCCTCCCTGTGCCCCTGTGCAGACATCACTTGGCAATGAGCGGGCCTCCTGGGTTCAGTTTGGGAGGACAGTGCTTTACATAAACTGAATATCAAAGGATTTGTCTGCAGGCTGCGTACTGCTGCTTTTCTGGGTCATGACCATGGCAGACGATGCTCTGCGTTCTTGGAAATATTTTTTTTAATTTTCTTTAAAAATAAAACTTTTCACACTTACAGAACTCAAGAGAGCTATCTTTAGAGAGAATTATTAGGTGTTTGCTTTTCCTTAGTTGATCGAGTCCACATTTCCTAAATCCAAAAGAATGATGTCGGCAGACCACACAGTTTTGTCATCTGTGAAGAAAAGCACAACAGCGCCATTGCTTTGTGGCTGATATCAGCAGTTAATTATTTCCTTAGTTATTATGCAATTTCTTGAGTTATATGTTGTTATGCTTTATAAAATAAGGATCCAGAACAGGATTTTCGTTCTTTTAGAATGAATTAATAAAACTACAAACCACTACATAACTTAAAATCATAGTCACAACATCTTCAGGAAATGTGTTTTAATGAATTCAAACAATCCATAAAATTAATTCTTTTGAACATTTGAAAATTTTGTGCTTTCAACTCTGTTTTAAGAATGCTTTTTCTATAAATGATAAAAAAAATCAATAAGAAAAAATTACATGTTGTTAAAAGGGATATTTGATGACTGTCCCATCATTCTTTGACCTTACGTCACATTTTACTGTGGATCTCAAAGACAGTTTGAAAATAAACGTATGAAAATATGATTTCATTAAGTACGATGTCTGCCTAAGGTGTTACACCAGATGAGGCAGTTCCAGGTTAAAATCAGAAAGCTGGTAAACCAGGTAATCTATGTTCTAGATCCAAGGAACCTGGCTCTCAGTAGACCTAGAGAAATAAAGTGACAAGCAAACGGCAGAGATGTCCTCCACGCATGCCTGCCGTTAACATGCACGGTTTCTGCAGTAGTCATCCAACCAGTCTTAGAGCTCCAACCAGCCCCTGACATCCCCAGAGCCTGGCTCCAGCTTCCTCGTGGCTGGCCCCCCACTGCAGTCAAAGATCTTGGGGTTAGTGACTCTGCTGGCTCCGTTCAGTTTGCCCCTGTGCCCAGGGCAGTTCTTCCCATGTAGGAGCCACTCTGAAAGAGGTATGGAATGAGTTCATGGAATAGAGAGCAGGACCAAGACCGTGGCGAAAAGGACTTCCAGCCGTCGCTTGGTGGCAATAACAGGACAACCGTGTAGACACTGTGCAGAAAGCTGAGAGGCACAGAACTCCTCAGCTTCTCTTCCACCCTCTTTGTTGAGGTTAAAGACACTTTAGACAAGAAGATGCAAATCAAACACGTATCGGAACAGGAAGTGAAAATTCAAATTGGATAAACAGATAACAAGAGGGTAACTTTCAGGCTGTAAGTGAGTCCTCATCTCTGGGCCTGGGCTAATTGCATCCTGGGATGCTGAGAGAACCTCATCTTTGCCAGTAACAACATGTCACACTGAATGTG
The DNA here is from genome assembly GCA_006408695.1 of Aepyceros melampus. Taxonomy (NCBI): domain Eukaryota; kingdom Metazoa; phylum Chordata; class Mammalia; order Artiodactyla; family Bovidae; genus Aepyceros; species Aepyceros melampus. The sequence continues at coordinate 135,603 of SJXQ01006570.1, forward strand.
ATGAGATGGTTGGATGGCATCACTGACTCAATGGATACGAGTTTGAGCAAACCCCAGGAGATAATGAAGAACAGGAAAGTGTAGTGTGCTGCAGGCCACGGGGTCACAAACAGCTGGATAGGAATGAACAGCTGAACAGCATCACCACAGCCAACCCTTGACTCACTGAATCACAGTCTGCAGTTCAACGTAATTTAAGAAACACTTGTATTATCATTGTTCTCAAACATTGTTTTTGAAGCAGATAAGTCTTTTATTTAAAGAAAATTTTGTGATGAACACTCTACCAATAAGCAATTGTGACATTGCTTTCTTTTTTGTATAGATTCTTCCCCATTGCTTTTCTCACCTTTCTACATCTTTACCCCAGCTCCAGTTCTCTGGATTAAATCATAGTTTGAAAGCCATTGATTTGTACTGCTTTTAACATTTCTAAGATCTGAAAACTGTAAATAACCAGTAGTTCATAATTTAGACTAGCACTCAAGTTTATTAGAAATAAAAAGGCAAGCTTTCCCTGAGTGTGGACATGGTCTGTGGTCCAGCCATGACCTTGTTCAGTTCATTGGCTGTCAAGTTTGTCCACCATTTGAACCATTAGAGAATCTTATTTTTATTTTTAAGCTTTTTTGAAATTGGAGGATAATTGCTTTACAATATCATGTTAGTTTCTGCCATACATCAACATAAATCAACCATAGATATACATATGTTCCCTCCCTGAGAACCTTATTTTTAAAATGTGCATCCTATTCAATCAGAATTTCCAAGGATAGTAAGATAGCAGTCTGTTTATTTAAGAATTCTCGGATTAGTATAATAGAGTTCTAGAAAATTTCACTATAGTCTTCACAAGAGCAGTATCATCTCTCTCAAGAAATATTTTAAATTCATGCTTGAACTCTGTATCTTTTGGTATAGACTTAAATTTTTGCTTTATATTTCTAATTCTACATTTTAATTTTTTTTAATTTCAAAAAAAATGTAGAGAGTATTAGCTACCACATGATGTCACTGATTTAAGAAAACCCCAACCAAAGCTAAAAGCTTCCCACTCTATCAAAATAATTTCCTTATAGAAATTGGGACAAAAGATTTATTTTGGGAAGGAGTACGTGCTGGTGGTGATGGTAGTGTAGAAGGGGAGACGCCTTGAGATGACAAACATTTTATCTTGTCCCAAATATCTTTTAAAATTATTTTTTCCATAAAATACAAAACTAAAATGCAATATGCCGTTTTTGCATTTACAGAGCAAATTAGCTCGGCATCTTGTTGTAAGTGGAGATGAGTCCTTCAGACAGAAGTTTGAATAATTAACACACTACATGTAATTATTCCTAAACACTGAATATCCACAACTCAGTACAGCTTACTTTTCTCTTGTGTGAAGTGAGATAATTTGTCCTGCTATTTCCCACCATGCTTTCTGATTTAGAGAAAGACCAGAGATATGCTGTGAAAATTTCGTCCCCTTTAAATGTATACTTAAGTCTGCGCCAGGAGCTGAAGCAGGGACATAGATCAGCATAATGGTAGGAAGAAACAATATGGAAAAATCTGTCCTTGAGGCCAGATGTGTGTGGTCAAATGGGTTTGGCAGTGAGGTCACGGCCAACCTAGAGAATTTCTGCAGCACAGACAGAACCTAGAAGAGCCACCGTGGGAAATAACCTTAATTTCAGTTCAGTTCAGTCGCGCAGTCATGTCCGACTCTTTGCGACCCCAGGAATCGCAGCACGCCAGCCCTCCCTGTCCATCACCAACTCCCAGAGTTCACTCAGACTCACGTCCATCGAGTCAGGGATGCCATCCAGCCATCTCATCCTCTGTCGTTCCCTTCTCCTCCTGCCCCCAATCCCTCCCAGCATCAGAGTCTTTTCCAATGAGTCAAATGTGTAATAACCTTAACTATTGTGTAATAATTAATTAATTAATGCGTAATAATTAATTAATGTGTAATAACCTTAATTACACATTGTTAAAGAAAAATTGTACCTCGACATTTATTAAAAGGGCAAGGAAGACTCTATTCAGGGCTATTGCAGCAGAGAAGCAAGGTGGGGCTCAGCTTTAAGCACACAGAAGAAGGCGGGATTTACAGGCAACAGGGAGAGAGAGAGGGTCAGGGGATAAAAAGTTACAGTGAAGAGCCTCAAGGTAGGGGATTCTCAGAAGGCCTCTGACAGGTGGACCCATGTGGCAGGGCCTGCAGGCTTGGCAAGGACAGGGTCAAGGGGGAACCCTCCATGGTGAAGTTGGCTCCGAGGAGCCTGACTTAAAGTATGGTCATGCCCTCCACTTGCTCAGCTTTAAGCACACAGAAGAAGGCGGGATTTACAGGCAACAGGGAGAGAGAGAGGGTCAGGGGATAAAAAGTTACAGTGAAGAGCCTCAAGGTAGGGGATTCTCAGAAGGCCTCTGACAGGTGGACCCATGTGGCAGGGCCTGCAGGCTTGGCAAGGACAGGGTCAAGGGGGAACCCTCCATGGTGAAGTTGGCTCCGAGGAGCCTGACTTAAAGTATGGTCATGCCCTCCACTGTGAAACCCAGCATACTTGTAGACAGGGTGACCTATATTATATATTTTAAGGGCTGGAGGAAGAAAATATTCTTGCTTGTTTTGATGACTCAGCAAGTTGTTTTGACGACTTACTTAGCATGTTGTTTTTTGAGGAATTCAAAAACCCCAAAGAACTTCCGAGATGTGAGAGTTGGACTGTGAAGAAAGCTGAGGGCGGAAGAACTGATGCTTTTGAGCTGTGGTGTTGGAGAAGACTCTTGAGAGTCCCTTGGACTGCAAGGAGATCCAATCAGTCCATCCTAAGGCGATCAGTCCTGAATATTCATTGGAAGGACTGATGTTGAAGCTGAAACTCCAATACTTTGGCCACTTTGAAGCAAAGATCTGACTCATTGGAAAAGACCCTGATGCTGGGAAAGATTGAAGGCGGGAGGAGAAGGGGACGACAGAGGATGAGATGGTGGAATGGCATCAACAACTCTATGGACACGAGTTTGAGCAAGTTCCAGGAGTTGGTGATGGACAGGGAGGCCTGGAGTGGCGCAGTCCATGGGGTCGCAAAGAGTCAGACATGACTGAGCAACTGAACTGAACTGAAAGAACTTCCAAAGTGGGGGATACTGTGAGTCACAGACGAAGCCCTGAGGAGTGAGGATGAGGAAGTGGGATGTAGCCAAATGGGACCCGCCGCCTTCACGGTTCCCTCTGTGCCTGGTGTGCCAGCCGGGCTCTGCACACACCACGCCGGCCTCTGCGTCCAGCTCGGGGGGACACGGTGTGGGTTTGGCCCTCCCTCCAGGGGACACAAGCCACATCAGGAAAATCACCAAATCAAAGCTTTCTGCCCAGCAGTCTCCCCACACGGCTGCCACAATCCGCCGGCCCCCCTTCTCCACAGGCTCGGTACACTTGATGTCATCGAAAAAGCCTCAGCAGATGTCATCCGAAGATGAGTGTGACAGGTCCGTTGGCACCTCCTCTGGAATCTGAATACTGTCAAATCAACTAAAAACATCAGGGAGAGAAGAGTCAGCTCGAAAAATGCCAGATGTGCCCAAAGCGGGTGAGGGCATGCCAGCTTCCGGAGGCCTTGCGTATGGCTCCTAGAAGACACATGTTCCTAGGCTGGTGTTGGTGGCGCAGGATTCGGGCAGGTAGGCGGGTCGGGAGAAAATCAAGCCCAGAGGGTGTATGATTTTAAACGCAGCAAATCAATACTCACAATACGGTAACCCTGACACTCCAGGTCGTAGGGAAATTGCTTTTATTTCTGCTGTAGGATTGGACCGGCTTTGCCCTGAATGGAAAGCAAGTAAGACACAGCACCTGCCCTCCTGGCTCTGGGTGCAGCAGAGAGCCTGTTAAGAAAGCCGCGACTCCAGCTGGTAGGTGATGGTCAAAGAAATGGAGTGGAAAATCCAGCCCAAAATGCCCCAGGAAGTGTTTCTAGATGAGGTGGCTTCCAAGCTCTGGTTGTCTAAAGATTCGCAGGATTCGGGCAGGTAGGCGGGTCGGGAGAAAATCAAGCCCAGAGGGTGTATGATTTTAAACGCAGCAAATCAATACTCACAATACGGTAACCCTGACACTCCAGGTCATAGGGAAATTGCTTTTATTTCTGCTGTAGGATTGGACCGGCTTTGCCCTGAATGGAAAGCAAGTAAGACACAGCACCTGCCCTCCTGGCTCTGGGTGCAGCAGAGAGCCTGTTAAGAAAGCCGCGACTCCAGCTGGTAGGTGATGGTCAAAGAAATGGAGTGGAAAATCCAGCCCAAAATGCCCCAGGAAGTGTTTCTAGATGAGGTGGCTTCCAAGCTCTGGTTGTCTAAAGATGTGAGGGTAAAGGCAGATTCTTCACCCTCTGCTTGCAGTGCAGGAGACCTGGGTTCAATCCCTAGGTCAGGAAGATCCCCTGGAGAAGAGAATGGCAACCCACTCAGTACTCTTGTCTGGAGAATCCACAGACAGAGGAGCCTGTTTCTTGATCTCTACTTGGAGCTACTTGCCCGTCTGAAACTTGAAATAAGCTGTTACTGTTTTTCCTTCTGACCGACAGTTATAAAACTTCTTAAGGACACTTGAAGATCATTTTAAACAATGACTCAGTTTTAACTTTCAGAATATTGTGAGAGAAGCCTCAGAAAAGTCACATGAGATTATCTATCCAAGCTAGGGCTACAGCTTATAGCGTGGCAGAATTGGGCACGACTTATGACCAACCTAGATAGCATATTCAAAAGCAGAGACATCACTTTGCCGACTAAGGTCCGTCTAGTCAAGGCTGTGGTTTTTCCTGTGGTCATGTATGGATGTGAGAGTTGGACTGTGAAGAAGGCTGAGCGCCGAAGAATTGATGCTTTTGAACTGTGGTGTTGGAGAAGACTCTGGAGAGTCCCTTGGACTGCAAGGAGATCCAACCAGTCCATTCTGAAGGAGGTCGGCCCTGGGATTTCTTTGGAAGGAATGATGCTAAAGCTGAAGCTCCAGTACTTTGGTCACCTCATGAGAAGAGTTGACTCATTGGAAAAGACTCTGATGCTGGGAGGGATTGAGGGCAGGGGAGAAGGGTATGACAGAGGATGAGATGGCTGGATGGCATCACTGACTCGATGGACGTGGGTCTGAGTGAACTCCGGGAGTTGGTGATGGACAGGGAGGCCTGGCGTGCTGCGATTCCTGGGGTCGCAAAGAGTTGGACACAACTGAGAGACTGAACTGAACTGACCTGAAGCAGCTTAGCATAGCAGACACACAATGGCCTGTGCTTGTGCAAAGTTTTGTTTTTTTTTGTCTTTTTTTTTTTCTTTTTTAGCAGAAAGTGTTGAAATTTATTTCAAATTATCACAAGAAAAATTTGTCTTTCTTCATATTACACAGTTTTTGGCCTCATCAATGGATGGGTAAAAAGTCACATATCAAGGCTTTGGTCTCACTAAAGCTTTCTTTCCAAAAGTAAAAAAAAAAACCACGAATAATAATTTAATCTATATTCCTCAGACTACCCTCAAGTCTTGACTTTCTATTCAAACCATCCATCTGGCTGTGTCAGCAAAAATATTTACAGTGTCACTTCATTCAATCTCATGCACTGTTGATAAACTCTTATCTTAGGGAAGTTGATTCTTCTTTGCTCAAATTCTGCCTGTGTTAAACTCCAGCTTGTGAAATTAATTTGATCTAACCCTCAGTTATTGTGGAACACAGACTAGCGACTGATGATGCTGTTGTGAATCCCTGCAGCTGTCTCTTTATGCTGATTATTTTGCACGCGGGGTGACTTAGGCTTGTCCGATCTTTTGGGACCCGTGGACTGCAGACCCCGAGGCTCCTCTGTCCATTCTCCAGGTAAGAACACTCGAGTGGGCTGGTGACTATTTTAGCACCATTTAACTACACCAACGTCCATATAACTATAGAGGATGTAAAAGACAATGGATTAATCTCCAAAACATACAAATAGCCTATGTATCTCAATATCGAAAACAAACAAATAACCCAATGAAAAAATTGGCCGAAGATATAAATAGACACTTCTCTAAAGAACACATATGAGAAAGATTAAAATTGCTGGGGAAAGAAATAAGCTGGATTTGTAGCAGCTAAAATATTTTTTTCAAAAAGACTGGAAAGCTCAAATACCTAGGCTTTTGTGAATTTCCTATTACTTGAGAAATACTTTTCCCTCATACACTTCTTAACAAAATTATAGACTGTGGCAAGCAATTAATAAACACAGTTTCTTGATCTCTGCCCATGGCTACTTGCCCGTCTGAAACTTTAAATAAGCTGTTAGTGTTTTTCCTTCTGACCAACAGTTGTAAAACTTCTTAAGGACACTTGAAGGTCATTTTTAACCAATGACTCAGTTTTAACTTTCACAATATTATGAGAGAAGCCTCAGAAAATTCACATGAGGGATCTACCCAAGCTAGGAAACTTCGACATCTGGCCTCAGTCACATGCTGGGTTAATCCAATTATATGAAATGGTAGTTTTTAAAGAAAACAAAATACATGCTGAGTTTTGGCAGAACACCTATCACAGGAGACGAAAGGCTCCTTTTTAGAAATTACTGGCCCCAGTCATGTAAGTAATTGAGTTTAAATAAACGGGTGCTTTGGAGGTGAGCAGTTCAATCGGCACAAATTGCTAATTGACACGGACTCTGCGTACTTGGAGAGGGTGTAGCTCTTCTGAAGCACTTAAACTGGCCCGAGGAGCTCTGATAGCCCAGCTGTTCAGTGACTGTCCCCGTTATCTTCTCGGTCATGACTCCTTTCCAAACTCATAAATGCTACTATCTGGAGGCCTTGTTCTGACGTATTCCATGCCGCTATTAATATACAGAGACAGCACCACAGCACCAGCACCTTAAGAAGGGCTGCAGTGATTTCACCAGCACCAAGCAAAGGTAAGTCCTGTGAATTTGCACCTGTTAATCTTTACCAAGTTAAAAGGTCCATCAAATTCAGGTTCCTTGGAGGTGGCTGAAAGTAACCTGTTTCCTCCTGGCCTTCTCTTTAGTCCCACCAGTGATCACCGTCACTGCAGCAGCTCCATAGGGAAGGGACTCTTCGCAAACTTTGTTGCTGCTGTTGTTCAGTTGCTCAGTCGTGTTTGACTCCCTGCCCCACGGACTGCAGCACCCAGGCTTCCCTGTCCTTCACCAGCTCCCAGAGTTGCTCAAACTCATGTCCATTGAGTCGGTGATGTCATCCAACCATCTCGTCTCTGTTGTCCCCTTCTCCTCCTGCCTTCAATCATTCTCAGCATCAGAGTCTTTTCTAATGAGTTGGCTCTTCACATTGAAAGATTAAATCAACAATTAGAGTTCCTAAAAATGTAAATTTTATTTGAGAAATGCTTTAAATGTACAGAAAACTGCAAAGATAGTATAAACACTTCTTTCATGTCTATGCCTGCATTATTTTATATTGAGGATCTTACTTTAGTGCAAGACATTTGCGACAAAGAACCAGTACTGGCACACCACTGTTCACGAAATGCAAAGTTTATGCAGATTTATCCTGTTTCTTTCCAAATATCTCCCTTCTTCCAGGGTCCCATCCATCATCATGTCTCCTGGAGCACCTTTTGGCTGTGACAGCGTCATGAACAGGCCTTGCTTTTCCTGACCTCAGCAGTTTTGAGTGGCGCCCATCCAGCAGTCTCTAGAATGTCCCTCTGTTAGAATTTGCCTTATGTTTCCTTCATGATTAGGCTGGGCTACAGGTTACCAAGGGGAGCTCAGAGGTAAAGTCTTTCTCAGAGCATAGTATCGAGTGTCCACGACTTCAACATGGCTTGCCACTGTTGCACTGACCTTCACTCCCTGGCTGAGGGAACATGTTTCCCCACCATAAGATCCCCCCTTCCTTACTGTGCCCCTTGGAAGGAAGCTACTTTACTATGTTACCTCGAGAATAGAGTAGCTACAGACGTTATCTGTAGTAATCCTGCATCGGTTGTCTGTATTCCCCTCTCTTCATTTATTGGATCAGCTAGTTATATCATAATGGGATCGTGGATATTAATTTCATGCTTTGGGATATAATCCAATGCTGCTTTATTTTGTATTTTGCTCACAAGAAGATGGCTTGAGTCTTTGTGGTCCTTTTCACCTAACTCCTGTGTCCTTTTGACGTACTTCATATCATGTGTGTGCATGGATATGCATGCGAGGGCATGCGTTTGTACAAGCACTTACACACGTGTATGTGTGTGCGTTGAACACTTTCTTGCTTTCTGTCACTCGATGCTCAGGGTTCATCCCCATTATTTCTCACCATAGTCCTAATTAAGTCAGGCGTTTCTCCAAGAAGCCTTTATTTGACCTATGAGTTGTTCAGATAGACAGTGCCTAATTTCCCAATAGTTGGATATTTTCAACTATTTTCCTATTATTCATTTCCAGTTTGACTGCCTGTGATCTGAGGCTATACATTGTATTAGTACAATTCACAGAATGTTAAATATATTCATGTGTGCTTATGACACAAAATATGGCTTATCACGGTGAGTGACCCTGTGAGTCTGAGAAGAACGCGTTTGCTGCTGCTGTTGGGTAGATCCTTCTATAAAGTCGGCTGGGAGAAGTCAACCAACAGTGCTGCGTAGAGGATACGTGTGTGCCCTGGCTTTCTGTCTGCCTAATCTGCTTCTGACAGAAGGTGTTAAAAATCACCAAGCAACTGTGTTTGTATATTTCTTCTTTTAGTGTTACTAGTTTTTCCTTCACATATTTCTACATCCTGTGGTTAGGTACATACAGAGGTGAGCTTGTTGCACCTTCCTGTAGACCTGACCCCTTTATCATTATGGAATACACTCATTTATCTTTGATAAAGTCCCTTCTTCTGAAGTCACATTGCCTGAAATGAATACAGCTTCTCCATCTTTCTTTTAATCAGTGTTGACCTGTCGTTGCTTTCTCCATTTCTTTCATGTGTTAGACACGTATGTGTGCTACGTCACTTCAGGAGTGTCCAACTCTGTGACCCCATGGGCTGTAGTCCACCGGGCTCCTCTGTCCATGGGATTTCCCAGGCAAGAATACTGGAGTGGGCTACCATTTCCTTCTCCAGGGGATCTTCCCAACCCAGGGACTGAACTCACATCTTTTATGTCTCCTAAATTGGCAGGCTGATTCTTTACCACTGAGCCATTTGGGAAGCCTTTTCTCTACTTTTCACTTTCCTGTAACTTTATAAATAAAATTAGTTTCTTTTAGATAAAAAAAAATAGTTTCTTAATCCACATTTTAAAACCATTCCAATAATCCCTGTCTTTAGTTAATTTATTTAAACTATTCATGTTTAAAGCAGTAATTGACATACTGCTGCTGCTAAGTCGCTTCAGTCGTGTCCGACTCTGTGCGACCCCAGAGACGGCAGCCCACCAGGCTCCCCCGTCCCTGGGATTCTCCAGGCAAGATCACTGGAGTGGGTTGCCATTTCCTTCTCCAGTGCATGAAAGTGAAAAGTCAAAGTGAAGTCACTCAGTCGTGTCTGACTCCTAGCGACCCCATGGACTGCAGCCTTCCAGGCTCTCTGTCCGTGGGATTTTCCAGGCAAGAGTACTGGAGTGGGGTGCCATTGAGTTCCATTTATTTCTATAAGATTAGTAATTACTTTCATTTGTTGCATTTGTTTTTTGCTTTTCTCCCCCCTCCTTTTTTTTTTTTATCCTACCTTGTTTTAATTAAACTCTGTGTAATTCTGTTTTATTTCCTCTCTTGGCAGATCTTAGCATTTTATCTCTCATATTTATTTTAACTAATGTTAAGTGGTTGTCTGACAGTTTCCAACATGTATTTTTAAGTAATCTAAACCTCCATATAACTGTAAAGCAAACTGCAGGACGTATTGTCAAATTTTTAAAAGTCCCGCTAAACATGTATATGAATATGCATGTAGAAATTATTTAAATATTCATGTATTTTCATAAGAACATGACATTAGGTATAGGGTGATATATTCTAGATGTGGACAAGAACACACCCACAGCCACTTCAACAATCTACCAACAAAAGGAATTAATGAAAGCGATCTTATTTTTTGCATTTTTAGACTATTTCACTATTATTACAGATATGTCTTTTACTTAAATTTAACTCTAAAAGAAAGAATTTAGCTTGTCTAAATTTTTAAAAAGTACATTTGGAAAATACTTTAACCCTTCTGTTTTGCTTGTAAGTGAAAACTTTACAAAACCAGGACACACATTTGTATCTGTCTCAAAATTCTATTTCTGATCCATATCATAGTGTATGTCTTCAGTCTCCAGTTGTGTCTGATTCTTTGTGATCCCATGGATTGTAACTTGGTCGGCTCCTCTGCCCATGGGATTCTCCAGGCAAGAATACTGAAATGGGTTGCCATATCCCTCTCCAGAGCATCTTCTCGACCCAGGGATCGAACATGCATCTCCTGTGTCTCCTGCATTGGCGGGTGGGTTCTTCACTATTGCACCACTACAGTGGGACCACTGAATAATTGCTTGGGAATTATAGAGTTGGATGGACAGACTAATTATGAATTATTGTATTATTTTAAAAAATGAGCAAACAGTGATATTTATTTGTTCATATTTTTCCTGTGGATTGCCTATTGCTTTTTAGGACTCCACTTCTTTATAATGTATGCATTTTCCAATAAAATATTTTCTAGCCAGTGAAGATTTAAGAGAAGTTTATGATGACATCTCCCCATCTCAGGTTTTTTAATAAAACAACGTGCCAGAAATCTATGGAGCTACTTTTCCAACACAATTAGTCATTCAACAAAATCACATTTAGTCTATTTGGAAAGTGCGCTAAAGCCATCCATGACTGTGTATCCCTAGATGTGCAGGCCAGGGGCATCGTGGCACCTCTAGGAGTGGGCCATTCCCTGCCTGGGACGGCCATCCTAACTGCCTTCCTGCCTCACCTTTGGCAGCTAGATCTTATTTTTGTCTAGTTCATGTTTGAAAAAGTTGATGTAATTATTGAGAAAACAATGAGCTGACTGAGAAAATTGTCATTTTTTTCTTTCTTTTTTAATTTATTTATTTTAATTGAGGCTAATTACTTTACAATATGGTGGTGGTTTTTGCCACACACTGACATGAATCAGCCATGGGTGTACATGCGTCCCCCATCCTGAGCCCCCCTCCACCTCCCTCCCCATCCCGTTGTTCAGGGTCGTTCCAGGGCACCAGCCCTGAGCGCCCTGCCTCATTTTTAAAAAGGGGGCTTTGATGCAGAAGAGCACCTGTTTGTTAACAGTCTTATAAGCTGGATGGTAAGAAACTGTTTTAAACATTTTACTTCCAAATACGATAGCTAAGTGGTGTTTTTGTTCAGTTGTATCATATTAGTTGTGGGTTTGGGGTTGCTATGCTATGAGGTTTAAATTTTCCTTTGTGTAGTGTTGGCAAACAGGCTCTGAGGTAGCATTTCACAGAATGTCCGGTTGCTCACAAAGGATCAGAGATACTGAGTAGGAGTGGGGAAGAGGTTCTTGTAAGTGATTTTCTTAGACAGCATGCTGAAAAGTTAGAGCCATCGCTGCCATGGCCAGTCCACAAAGCCCCACTTTGTGGGTCAGGAAAGTCAGGGCCCGAAGAGAGAAGGTGGGATCACACCCCCTCCCTCGCTCCAGCGATGGACCCCACGGTCTGCACGAGGGGTGCAAGGCCTGAGGAGGGGCAGAGCCCACGCTGGATGCCCTTCATAGGGACCCCTTAGTCTTGATGCCAGGAGCCAATGAAGGGGTTGCCATTATCCTTGAAAAGGAAGCCAGAAGGTCCAGGAGGACACTGCTCAAATATGCTTGCTTAGCTCGTGTCCGAACCCAAACCCGAATCCCTCTGACCTGGAGTAAACCCCCTGGTGAGGGCTGGAAATGTACATGCAAAGACCAGCAAGTGTTTGACTGAGTTTGACGGAGCAGTTCAGTAAGGTCTACAGTGCTCTCTTTAAAGAAGGAAAAACCAAACTTCAGAGACAAAGGTCACCCTACTCTGTACCCCTCCCCAGAACAGACCCTGCTGGCACCTTGTCCTCAATGTCAGCCCCCAGAACCACAAGCGAACGTCTGCTGTGTATATAGCCCAGTCTGTGGCATTTTTAAATGGCAACCTGGGCAGATGAAGGCAGCATCACCTCACTTTATCCTCATCGCCAAGTCATGGGTATTTTCCAAATCACCGTGTGTTATCCCTAAATGGGGGCTTCCCAGGTGGCACTAGTGATAAGGAACCTGTCTGCCAACACAGAAGTAAGAAATGCAAGTTCAATCTCCGAGTCAGGAAGATCCCACGGCAGAGGGAGTAGTAATCCACCTGTGGGTTCTTGCCTGGAGAACCCACAGAGAATCATGAAAGGCTGGCAACCCACTCCAGTATTCTTGCCTGGAGAATCCCATGGACGAAGAAGCCTAGTAGGCTACAGTCCACGGGGTCGCAAAGAGTCGGACAGGACTGAGCGACTTCACTTCTTCAAGGTCCACAGGGTCGCAAAGAGTTGGACACTTGATGTGACTTAGCACACACCTTCCTAAATTACTTTGTCCATCATGCCTGCAGTTCTGTGGTATGAAGAGATGAAATTCCGTCTTCTTTACTGGCTCAGCTAAGAGTCAGACACAACTTAGCAACCAAACAACAACAAAATGATCCGATTGGTCCAGAATTCAGTCAGTGAAGCATCTCCACAAACGTCACAGCAGCCGTAAAATAATGGCCCTATTGAGTATTTCACATAAACATCATCAGCTTTTTCTCTGAGATTCCATTTGTCAATGTTTAAAGGATTCTTCCTATTAAGTGCACAGACACATGTCTCTCCCCTAAAGTGTGTCTCTGGTCTGTGTCCCTGCGTTGAGATGCTCACCAGCAGGAATGCGGGGGTGCAGGGGTCAGGATGAAGATGACGCCCAGAACCTGGCTGACCCTGAAGTGACTCTCTCCTGCAGCCAAGTGTCTGGCTTTATGAACACTGATCATCTCTGGACCCTCCACTGCTCCTGGGGGAACATGCCAGGCCAGCACAAGGAGCTGAACTCACGCAAAAGAGCAAGAGGAGGGAACTTGAGCTTCGCAGAGAAAGACCTGCTGGTCTCCCTTGTCTCACATCACTCAAGTCCGCAACATCATGTGGCGTGAGAAAGGGAACCGGCTCGGGCTGTGCTGGCAGGAGAGCCATGTCCTGATCCAGGGTGTCACAGGGCAGGAAGGCTCCCTGCTCAGATCATGTTAATAGGAAATCATGTCCTGGGCCGATGCTCAGGTACAGCAGGGACAGAGGACTCTGTGTGCAAGACCCGAGGGCAAGCATGGAGGATTTGGCCCCTGAGACCTCCTGTGGGGTCACGGGCCAACTGCCGTGGAGTGGTCTGCATCTTTCCAAAGGAATAGAATGGAGACATTTTTTTCTGAATCAATCCAAGAGGCCAAGGAAGGAAAATGAGATGTTTGGGGCCTCTTTCAGACCGGTGAGTGAAGACTCTGAAAGCAGGGTATCGGGTGTGGCCCTGGGCATCCTTCGCCAAGCGGGAGCCTGGGCTCCCAGGTGACACCTGGCCGCAGTACTGATGAGTGGCTGAGAATACACACAGCTCATCTCCACAAACCAAAGTCCACGTGTCCTGGGCATCCAGCCACGTGGACCCGGCCTGCCTGGGGAACCCTTGTCGCTGGAAGCGCAGAGCAAGGGACGTGGGATCAGCTCCCGTCATCAGAGACGCTGACTTTGTGTCGAGCCTGCCGGGACCTACAGCAGCTCTGGGCGAACGCTCGCACTCCCTGTGCCCTCGCTGGATGACTGCCTTCTGGGGAGGGTGGGCGTCACCGCAGACCACCCAGGCGACAGCGGGAGGGGCTCGGCCACCCCTCGCATTTGGCAAACTCCCAAAGGTAGGCAGAGGAGTTGGGTCCACGTCAGACTGAAGAGGGGGCCTCGGGTGGGACCAGGGGAGGCCGGGGCCCAGCGGAGACGGGGTGGCCCGCCAGAGGCGGGTGTCCTAAATAATGGGGGTGTTTAGACTTTCTCTGGTTGGTGCTGATCTGGAAACGTGGGCAGCAGTCACTGACCGAGTCTAGAGAGGTCTGGGCCCACGGGTCGGTTCTGCCAGGCCAAGGCTGTGGGTCAGAGTTCTGGGCACCTCTGCGTTCTGAGCAGTGTCCCTTCGCGCATTCAGAGCAGGGGCCTTCCTGGGCTGGGGTGCTGGGCTGGCTCGGCAGGGAGGGGGCAGAGGGGTCGGGGGAAGCCTCCCAGCGGGGGGCACGTCCTCCGTGTGCGGTGGAGGCGCTGGCTGGCCCTGGGGTGGCAGGGTGACTGGCCGCTGTGAGAGGCCCCATCACGAGGGTGAGAAATACTGTTCCCTGGACCTCGGCTTCTGTCATTAAGGCCGGGAATGCACCTTAATGAGGGAAAGTGGGGTAGTTATTTCACAGTAAAGGTGACATTTCTGTTCAATTTAACAGGGACGAGGACCACTCCCCCGCAAACCGAAGCTGGTTCCACAAAGCCCAGATCGTGACTGCCCGGTGCTTGCTGCGTGGGCAGCGTCATCTCAAGGCCAAGTTCAGGCTCTGTTCATCATTCTGCTGCTAAAAGTTAGAGAATGATGCTCCGTAACCCACGTGCCTAGGAGCCATGGCATCTCCAAAGGAAAACTATGACAGTTCCCTCCACGTGAATCACACTTGGGAAGGGTGACTGTCTTTTCACACTGATACAACTCCCAAACCATGGCAGAGATGTCCCCAAACCCTTCACATTCAGCAGCCTGTAACCAACCAATCAGAACAGAGGTGAAAGCACAAACGTTTCACCCTTGCGTGTGGCTAGTCTGTGTGTGTGCTCAGTCGTTTCGCTCACGTCTGACTCTGGGCGTCCCCTCTAGTCTAATGGAAGCACATTTCCTTCCGGTTGCCCAGGTCCCCCATCACGTCATTGCAGAGAGGGAAGGAACGCGGGAGGCAGGCCTCAGAGGGCAGACGGCTGGAGATGCGGGCTTGCCATGTCCGGGCGCAGGGCCACCTCTGGTCCCCAGGGCCCTCGACCCCAGGTGGCCAGGCCAGTAGCTGCCTTTCTCTCCCAAAGGATCCAGGAAGCCCCCACTGTTGCTCGCAAGGCAGTCAGCGCTCAGAGCGAGGCCTTCCGTCTCTCTTGGGGTTGTAGGGTACCCCCACGTGGCTCCACAGAGAGGTCCAGGGAACCCGGAGCCCATCCCCACAGTGGGGACCACGTAGGGACTCCTCCGTCCTGGCAGCGGGCCCCGGGGCCCTGCACGCCCCTGCACGCCCTCGGCCACGAGCGTCTGGGAGCCCGCCCTCCCAGAGCCCACCCTCCCTTGGCTTCTGCACATGCACACCCCAGGCCGGGCCAGGTAGAGAGCATCTGTCCTGCTACACCGAGGTGTTTAGAGACATGTGAGGGGGGCAGACAGGAGCTGATTGGTCCTCCTTCTGCTGTGCCATATGTTTGTTTGCAGCCGGCCCTGCCCCAGCCTCCCGGAGTCTCCACACCGTGCCCTGCCTCACAGAGCTGGGTTTTAAAGTGGGGGTGCAAGAGCAGGCCCAGGTTCTGGCCTCCAAAGGGGCTATTTTTCTGCAGACTCAATGGCATCCGCTTGCTGCCAGCCTCATGGTGCCCTGAGGGCTGCTTCCTTCTAAACCGCTCCATGGAGGGTTCCTGACATAGGGCAGCATGTGGTTCATGGGTGCAGTCTGAAGCTGGTAGACTCTGTGGAGGATCAGGATCTCACCTCCACCAGCGAGGGGACAGGCAAGCCAACACCTCCCAGAGTCACCTTAGGTGACCTTGTTTGTCTTTCCTTTTTTTTTTTTTTTTGATGGTAAGAACACAACACAAAATTTACCCTCTTAGAAAACGTTAAAGCACATTCAAAACCAAAAATAACTTAGCAGGTCCGAAAGGGTGAGAAGCTGCCAAGAATCATGGAACCACCCCCTAACCCTCACCCGAAGGAGATGACAGGAACTCCCCAGGAGATAACAGTGAGTCAAAGGCTCAGGACTGCACAGAAACTGTGACTGCAAGCCGGTCATAAAGACACAGGGGACACTCAGGAGTTCTGAAGTGCACAGGGATGTTAAGTGTGAAATAAATAGCGGACACTCGATGCCCTTCCTTTCACCTAAATGTCAAGACAACTTTGAACAATGAGGTTCCCAGAAAGAAAGCAATGGCAGTCAGGAACTAATCTGTTTTCTGTGGAAATAGGATGATTATATCATGATGGCTGTAATGTTGGCAATTACGGAGATTCTGTAAATCTTCCCAAATAAAATACCTATTCGGGAGGCTCCATGAGACCTAGTTTTAATTTAAAATTCAAATTACCTGAATGATTATTCTTATTTATTAATCATAATATGTGTAACAAATAAATTATTAATGGTGTTATCATTTCAAATTATACGTAATATAAGTAGAGTAATTACATATTATTATTTATAAGAAAGACAAAGCAAGCAGAGCCCAAATTGCTCCAAACAGAGGTTGTAAGAGTGACAGTTGGTGGGAATCTCATTCTGTTGAGCCCCTTTTTTTCTGTCGAGCGAGCCCTGTGTGTGTCTCCGATCACAAAGCTCCGAAACCATCTCCCTGACCTTCACATTTGACTTTGATTCAGCGCCAACCATTTAAATAGGAAAATTGTAAGCCGGTGGGAGTCAGATAAAGCCTCTACCGGGCAGGTTTGTAAAATGGGAAGATGCTGGCATTGGCCACGGGCATATGGAAGAGATAAAAGTCAGATAAAGGTCTTTTTAAAGACAGAAAATAATGAATATGAGAGAAAGAAGAGGTTTGTTTCTTTTTTTTTTTGCCTTGAATGCAAAGAAAAAGTTTCTTCAAGGAAAAAATGCACACGTGATTTTCCCCTTCCCCGGGAAGGCGCTGTCCTCCCTGGCCCTTGTAGATTAATCAAGTGTTTAAGTGGAAGCTCCTTGACATTTTGAAGTGGGCTGAGACTGAAGTGGTTCAGCTCCGACACCCCATCCGATGGTGGTGGATTTTCGCATCTAATGGGATGCAAGGTCATTTCCCAGGAGCTGTTTAGGGGACCTCTCCAGCTTCAAAATGCGACGCTTCCCTCAGAAGTGCCTCAAGCTGATTATTAAGCATGATTCATACATTCTTCAGAAGGTGATCGAGTTAGGTTTATACACATTCAGACGGTGACAGAGAGCAGCCTTCCCTCCAACTGGAAACACCCACATGACCGCTGCGGGGTATTTTATCTTTATCTTTTTTTTTTTTTTTGCCCCCTCGTTTACCACCTTCTATTTGTACGGCACTCTTTTTGAAAACACACAGAATCCATTTACATGCATTTCGGGGTGGCTGGGTGAGCGTGACGTGAGATGAAATTAGCTGCCCACCCCCGGCTCTGCGTGACTTCACCCAGGACTTGCTGAGGACAAAGGGCAGAGGGGACAAGGCCAATACCCCGAGGACCACGGTGTGACACACCGCCGGCACGGAAGGCCCTTCGGCCCACAGGTTACCGGGAGAACGCGATCCAAGGCGGTGTGCTGGGAACGAGCACCAGGCCTCCGCCACGCCGCACAGGGTCCCCTTCCTCACCAGGGGCCCCCATCCTCCACGAAAGACAGGCCTGCCCCCGGACAGGGGCCGTTTCCACTTCTCAGAGCAGCAGCTCCAGGCCAGAAAAACTCCTGGCCTGAACAGCAACTCCTGGCCAGACAACTCGAAGAGACCCAGGCCAGACGCACTCACACGGGAACACTCGCGTTGCTCGTGTTCGTCAGATGGGAACGACTATGGAAAACGAGCTTGCGCCACCTGCAGATGGCAGCCCCAGCTAGAGGCCGGCTGGAGGGCGCGGCTGAGCGACTACTAAGTCTTCATCTTCCACCTGTACTCGGTGTTCTTTGCAAAAAAGCCCCGCACAACACGTGCTCCAGACCAGGCCTTTCCCCACAGCCTCCGTCACCCTGACCTGGCAAAAGACACTTTCGTTTTATCCTCAAAGTCTCAGTTAGGAGATATCTCATGGGCCCTGATTCTCTACCAGGAAGCCAGAAAAGCCCAGAGTTTCACATTTTTATCTGACCAGTTGTCCTTTTGAAACTGAGACTTTGCTGTCAGCCTCTCCCTGAGAAGACTGAGAAAAGAGCACAACTGGTTCATTTAAGGAAAAAATCTTAAATGAAAACCCTGATGGCCATAGGGTGAAATTGCTGTCTTAGCAAAGAAGGGCCTTTCAAGATGCTGATCCTAACGGATCCACTCTTCGTATGATCCATAAGACATGCCAACTGGAGTCATGTGTGTGGGCATACACATTTTCAAGGACACATTTGCCACCAAATTCAGAACATACTTTAACAACAGACTCTGAAAAAGCAAGACAGTAAGCTAATACCTGTGTGATCCTTTGATTTGGGACCTCTTTACCTTTCCATCATTCAAAATGATCCAGGCTCCATTAGGAGGCATTACTAAGCTGACAACTGAAATTTTCTGATTAATGAACTGATTGGTTAAAAAGATGGATTATATATCAGGGGCTTCCTTGGTGGTTCGGTGGGTATAGAGTCCCCCTGCAAGGCAGGATATTCAAGTTTGATCCCTGGGTCGGGATGATTCTCTGAAGGAGGGAATGGTTACCCATTCCAGTATTCTTGTCTGGAGAATGCCATGGACAGAGAAGCCTGGTGGGCTATAGTCCATGGGGTTGCATAGAGCTGGACATGACCAAGTGACTAATACATTTCGTGTATCAATAATATGGTAGCAGTTGTTGTCTTCCGCCTATGTTGGCTGTTCTCTGCAAAAAAGACCAGCACAACACGTATCTTCATAGTATTCTATTATGATCCTTAGACCAGCACAGTTAAATCAGTTATAAGCAGGAAATACCAGGTTGACATGACAACGTGGTTTCATTCCTCTAGGCCTGGCAAGTGGCTTTTCATAGAAATAAAACTCTGTCCATGTTGAGATTCTACAAGAATACAAACCTGTGGTTTTCCTTCAAGACTGGACTCCCTGTTTTTACTCTTGTTGGGGGAGGTAGTGGGTTGACACTGTGACGTGTCCCCCCAAATCCATAGGTTGATTCCTAGCCCCCAGCACCTCCAAACGTGACTCTTTGAAGGCAGGGTCTCTGACGAGGTAATAAGA